>PVKU01009296.1:0-63307 GCA_004027475.1 Anoura caudifer
GCACCTCAGGACTCTCCCTCATCCTCAGACAGAACATCCCCAGGGAGGGCAAGTGCCTAGGAAGTCCAGAATGTTAGAACTGGACAGGTCTGTAGAAAGAAAAAGTCCTACTGCCTCATTTGTTGGTATTATTATTAATGGAAGTATCTAACTTTTGATGATATAAAATAATTATTTGAAAAATTTAAATCTTACTTATATATCAGCCTACCCACTCCCCCCACCACCACTGCCCCCCCCCCCCCCCCCCCCCCCCCCCCCCCCCCCCCCCCCCCCCCCCCGCCAATCTCCACATGACAAAGAAAACCCTTGCTTTTTGGTGTACCCTTCCAGACCCTTTTTAGGCTTGCATTTTTTAGGCTTGCATGAGGGTATATAAGGAAACAGAAAAGGCAAAGCAGTGTAGTATTTAAAAGTTCAGGCTCTGGAGTGAGACCATGTGGCTTCAGATCCTAGCTCTGTATCTCACCTGCAAGTTATTCAGCCCAGCTAGGCCACTGTCTTCCCATTAGTAAATTGAAGATCATGTGTTCATATCATAGCGGGGTTCTGAGCATCAAACAAGATAGTCCACACAAGTCATTTTGGCACAGTGGCTGGCGTATTTCAGAAGACTCAGTAGACAGCAACCATTTAATTAGTATTGATGTTCTGCAGTCTGCTTCTTTAACTAGATATTTCATGGACTCATTTTCAGCTCAAATGTCTTACCTGTAGCTGCTTCTGCACTTCAGTGGCTGAGTTGAATGAGGCTAAGGCACCATATGGCCCACAAAGGCTGACATGTTTACTGTCTTGACCTTTACAGAAAAATGTTGTTGGCCCGTGGTCTAGGTCAGCAGTTCCACACTGTGGCCTATGGAGACCTAAGCTTCCATATGGTCATCTCAGGGAGAAGAGAGGAGTGGATGGTGGGGCTCCAGCGCACTTTTCTGCCAGGATAGATCCACCAACCACTTAAGGGAGAAATTATACTAATTCTCTACAATCTCTCTCAGAGAGTGGAAGCAGAGAGAAAACCTCTTAACTCATATTTTGAGGTCAGCATTACCCCCATACCAAAAACAAGACAGAGATTACAAGACATGAAAACTACAGACAAGTATTCCTTGTGAACATAGATGCAAAGATCCTCAACAAAAGATTGGCAAATCAAATCCAGCAACGTTTAAGCAGAGTTGCATACCAGAACCAAGTGGGACTTGTTCTAGGTGTGCAAAGCTGGTTCCACATTTGAAAATCAATTGATGTAACCCATCACATCAATAGGCTAAGACAGGAAAATCACTGATCGTGTCCGTAGATGCAGAAAAACCATTTGACAAAACCCAATGCCATTCATGATAAAAGCTCTCAGTAAACCAGGGATAGAGGGCAACATTGTCACTTCACGGAAAATATCTACCAAAAGAAAAAAAACTAACTAAAAATAACCTCATACTTAATGGTGAGAAACCTGAAGCTTTCCCACTGAGATCAGGTACAAGACAAGGATGTCCTTTTCTCCACTGATTTGCAACATTGTACTGGAAGTCCTTGCTAATATAAGAAGAGAAAAGGTATACAGATTGGGAACAAGAAAGAAAACTGCATTTGTTTGCAGATGAAATGATTGGCTATGTAGAAACCCAAATGAACCAGGGTTCAGAGACCTTCCGGTTTGGTGAAGACATCCACATGCCAGGAGGGTGTGTACCCCAACTCTATGGGACAGAAGACCCTGTGTGGGGGATCCTCCCAGACCTTACCCTGTCTCTTCATCTCGCTGTTCAAGTGTGTCCTTTAGCATTTCCTTTAATAAATTGGAATATGTAAGTGTTTCTCTGAGTTCTAGCAAATAATCAAATACAAAGGGGAAAGGTCATGGGAACCTTGTAGTCAAGTCAGACAGAAGATGTGGGCAAGCTCCTACTTGTGACTGGCATTTGAGTAGGGGGAGGCTCGTGGAACTGAGCCCTTAACCTGTGGGATCTGCCATCATCTCCAGGTAAACAGTGTCAAAATTGAGTTACGTTCTTGTAGGACACCTGGCCAGCGTGGTGTGGGAATAAACCCACATGTCTGGTGGCCAGAAGTGTCAGGAGTGCTCCATGTGAAAGTAAAGGAGAAAGACACAGAAAGAGAACTGTAGGTTTTTCTAGTACAGTCATCTACGGCAGCATGCTAAGATGTGTCCAAGCCAGTAGGTAGAATCAATGATATGGACTTTATTATCCTTTATACTTTGTATGCTTGAAATATTTCACAACTTAAAAGAAAAACAGACTAGCCCTGGCTAGTGTGGCTAAGTGGTGTGAGTGCCAGCCTGCGAACTGAAAGGCTGTGAGTTCAATTCCCATTCAGGGCACATGCCTAGGGTTGTGGGCCAGGTCCCCGTTAGGGGGCATGCTAGAGGCAGCCAATCAGTGTTTCTCTTGCACATCGATGTTTCTCTCCCTTTCTTTCTCTTTCCCTCCCCCCCTAAAAAGAAATAAAGTCTTTAAATAAATAAATAAAATAGAGTTGATATATAAACACAGAAAATATTGCCAATAGTTCAAAAGAATATACAATGAAAAATAAATATCCCATCATTTCAGGTCTGTGGTCCTTCTTCACAGAGACACTGATTATTACCAGTTTCATATGTATCTGGAAAAGTTTGCAAATGTGACTTTTAATACCTAAAAGAACTGCTCCACTGAGAATCATTGACCATCCTCACTCATGTGGACGGCTGGTTCTCCTCATCTGTGAGGCCTTCCTTTGGAGAGTCTACCTTGTGACCCTGCATTTTGGAAGTTCCATGGGGACCACACCGTTTCCCCTGCGATTGGACTTGAACCAACCTTGTGTGTCTTTTCCAGTTGGCCATTATACGGGCCTTGCTTTACCAGGGACAGCTTCTCTGGAGAAGGACTGCTTATCTCTCTGAAGCACCCTCCCCAGGATCTTCAGGATGAAATTTGCATATGCCAAACAACCTGTATTGTAAATCAGACCATCGCAAACATGTCCTCAGAATTTGGTGAAAATCAGTCCAGCCATTTCCTTATGGTGGGGACACAAATAGACAAGAAGCCACACACTTCACTTTGTCACGTGGACAGACCCCCCACTGCTCCACTGCTCTTACCTTTAGGAAAAATAAGAGAGCACACTTACCACACGGTTCTGTTCCCTGCCTTTCCCCGCCTTACTTATCACTAGGTCTTGAGGTGCCTTCATGCTTCATATCACTCCACATAGCTCTACCCTTGTGTTCATAGTATCAGTACTGGTTCAACTCAAACATTTCAGAAATTTACATGCAACCATAAATGACCTCAAATAGCTGCAGCGATTTTTAAAAAGAAGAACAAAGTGGAAGCGATCCCAATACCTGACATCAAACAATATTACAAGGCCACTGTCATCAAAACAATCTGGTGTTGGCATAAGAACAGACACATAGATCAATGGAACAGAATGCAGAGCCCAGAAATAAACCCATGTCCCTATGGTCAAATAATATTTGACAAGGAGGGCAGAAGCATAAAGTGGAGTAAAAATAGCCCCTTTAACAAATGGTGTTGGGAGATCTGGACAGCTACATGCAAAAAAAATGAAACTTAACTACTAACTTACACTATACGCAAAAATAAACTCAAGATGGATAAAAGACTTAAATATAAGTTGCAATACCATGAAAGTCCTAGAGTAGAACATAGGCAGAAAAACTTCAGATATTCCATGCAACAATGTTTTCACCAATATGTCCCCCTAGAGCAAGGGACATTAAGGAAAGAATAATCAAATGGGATCTCATCGAAGTAAAAATCTTCTGCATGGCTAAAGAAAACTTCAGCAAAATGAAAAGGGAACCAACCATATGGGAAAACATATTTGCCAATGATAACTCAGAGAAGGGTTTGATCTTCAAAATATATAAAGAACCCATACAACTCTACTCCAGGAAGACAAACAATCCAATTTAAAAAATGGGCAAAGGACTTGAACAGACACTTCTCCGAGGAGGACATACAGAGGGTCCAGAGACACATGAAAAGATGCTCAGCATCACTAGCCATCAGAGAGATGAAAATTAAAATCACAATGAGATACCACTTCACACCAGTCAGTATGGCCATCATAAACAAAGCAACAAACAATAAGTGTGGAGAGGATGTGGAGAAAAGGGAACCCTAGTGCACTCTTGGTGGGAATGCAGACTGGTGCAGCCACCATGGAACACAGTAGGGAATTTCCTCAGAAAACTAAACATGGAACTGCCTTTTGACCCAGCAATTCCACTGCTGGGATTATACCCCAAGAATTCTGAAACACCAATTCAAGAGAATCTATGTACCCCAATGTTCATAGCAGCACCATTTACAATAGCCGAGTGCTGGAAACAGCCTAAGTGACCATCAGTAAATGAATAGATTAAAAAGCTATGGTACATTTACACAATGGAATTCTACACAGCAGAAAGAAAGAAGGAACTCCTACTCTTCGCAACAGCATGGATGGAACTGGAGAGCATTATGCTAAGTGAAATAAGCCAGGCTTGGCCAAAAAGTCCATTTAGTTTTCTCCATTAAATAAAAGACACATTTTTCACTTTCACCAATAACTTTATTGATTTGGATATTTTGAGTGTGTCAGCTATCTCCCACTATCGGCTCCTAGACATCTGCCAATGCAGAAGACAGCCCCACAGCAAAGAGTTATTTTTGCCAAAATGTCAATAGTACCAAGAAGTTTCACAAACCACCTTTGACATATTCAGTCAGTCACAGCACCTTCTCCATATATAGCACAAATCTTTTTTTGCATTTCAGTTGTGTTTTTACCTTTCTTGAAATAATAAAGCATAATATGCTGAAAATGTTATGTAACTTCTTCCATCTTCAGTATTAAAATGGCTGCACAAAAATTCCCCAGTTTTGATTTTTTTTTAAATGCATGCTGATATGACAGCTGTCACAATACAATCTAACAAAATAGTTTTGAATAAAGTTAAAGACAACTAAGCACTACTAGAGCCATCATACAGAAAGAAACTAAATGAACTTTTTGGCCAACCCAATATTAACCAAATATTACCCGTATAAAATAAGGATTTACTTAGGACTTTTGTTATTATTGTTGGAAATTGCCTCATGCTTTTAGGCAGCTGCATAGTATTCCATTGTATGACTTCACCATAATTTTATTAAATTTGTTCCCTACTAACGGACGTTCAGTTTCTTTCCAGTGTTTTGCTGGACTAAACAAGTCTGCCATAAATGTCCTTATTTATTCTATAAACTGGAAATTGTGCATAATAATTTGTTTGAAAAATAAGGTTTTCCTGCTAAAAAACAAAACTCAGAAAGCCACAGGATTAAAGACTCTTTTATCTTGGGCCTTCTGTGAGTCTCTTTTTCTTCAGGTGACTGAGCTAAGGATGAGTTTAAAATGGATTGGCAGCAAATGCCTGGGAAGGAAGCCCAGGCAAAGGGGAGGCTTCTGGGGTGCTTGAGGGAGAAAAACAGCCCTGTGCTGTGGTTCCCAGCGTGGAGGGGGTATTTATCAAGGCGGGTGGGAGATGAGTTGGCCAGACTTTGAGGGGTCCAGTGTTGGCCGGGCACAGAGCTGAGAGACTGGACCCATTCAGCTATGTTCTAAAAGAAGCAGGGAGAGGAAGGAAAAACAAGCCCAGACACACACTGGGTGGCTGCCGGCTGGCCAGGGCTCCTGGTACAACAAGCCCAGTGCCAGGCTGCGGGGCCCGGCCAGCTCGCCCCCCTGGGGAACCCACCCAGACTGGGCAGGTTTAGGTCAGTTCTGAAATTGCTTCTTGGGGCTATTAGGAATGGATTTTTCCAGATTGTGGGGTAATTCAGTACTTTTCCAGAGAAATGGGCTACCTAGGCCAGAAAGGTGATTTTTCTACTGTGTTATGTATGTGATGCATGTGAACTAATGCATCTTTATCCATCCAAGGGGTTGTGGCACCACTTGCCACACTATTCTATGCAGAATGCTATTAGTGAAACACAAGGACCAAAAGACAAAAAAGTCTGGGAAATGCCAGGTCATCAGAATCAGGCAAAATTCTTCACTGTGGGAATTCTCAGAGCCTTCAATATGCTAATACTATACTTCATGAAGTTTCTAAAAGGAGATATATGTGGAAGGAGGTTTCTTTTTGGTGGAGGATGGATTGCCCTATACAGGAAGCTCTGTTTGCAAGTCTTTCCCATCTGTTGGTCATTGGGTAAGGCTGGTACCTTGTATCTAGGGTTCCTTCCCCTGGAAAGAACTAGAAAATGAAATGCTAAAGAAGTAGAACCTGAGTCTTCATTCACTCTGCCACTGATTTGCTGATTGATATTAGAATGTCCTTTCCCCTCTCTGAGCCTCACATTCTTCCTCTGTAAAATTAAGCAGTCAGACTATTTCAGTTATTTTCTAACTTTTCGATCAGTGGAAGCCTTCTGCCAAAGGCTTAAGCAGCATCCCATATGAGACAGGTAAAAGTGGTCTTTAACCAAAATGTTTTTAAGGTAATATTACATTGTTCTAATATGGAAGTATTTACTATAAAAGTCAGGATGGAGGTACTATAGGAGCAAGGAGGGAGTTTGATGGGGTCAGGACACACAAAGTGTTTCCAGGGTGGCTGTGAAATTCTATTTCTTGAACTGAGTGAAAGTTACAAGTGATGTTTTCCTTAGAACCATTCAGCAAACTATAAAAATATTATATTACTAATGCATTATAGAGTCAATCATGAGAACCCAAATGAGTCAGTTAGGTTTAGCTGCAAAAAGCAGAAACTCCAAAATAAAAGTGGCTTAAATAAGATAGAAGTTTATGTTTCTTTCATGTAAACCAAGTGTGGCAGTGAATAGCCCAGGGCACTCAGTGTAAGTAAGAACACAACGGTCATCAAGGACTCCAGGTGCCTTCTCTACCATCTTCAACAGGAGACTTCCTAGTCACAGTCCAAGATGGCTGACTGAGCTCCACCATCATGCTCTCCTTAGAGCCAGCACAAAGAGGGATAAGAGGAAGGGCAGACCCCTAGAAGTAGCATTCACAACCTTTAGTTACATCCCATTGACCAAAACTTAATTACATAGTGTGGCTGGGAAATGTAGTCTTTGAGTTGGGTCACCATGGACCTACCCAACTGTAGTATTCACAACAAAGGAAAAAGCGAAGGGCAGATTTAGGTGACAACCAGCAGAATCCACCACAACTTACCAATGGACTTTGTCTTTGCTGCCTTTCAGTCACAGTTTTAGATATAGCTTGAGATGTCAAACAAAGATGAATACTAATAGTTTGAGGAACTGCAGAAGTACTCACAGGATGTGGCTTAAAAATCCCTGAACTAGAAGCTCTCTAAGAGCTCTTCCAGCTTTGACATTCTAGAATTCTATGAAAGCCCTGCCCCCATCCATGAGCTTAGGGCTTTCCATCTGGGGACTGGCAGGGACTTCTGTTACCTTTGGGATTCAGAACTGTGCTCATTGTTGCTTCTGAGTCAGCACATCCCCAGCCAAATAGCTTGAAAAGCTCTCTGTCATTCAGCAAAGTTCTTTCTTGGGCTGGGAGTTCCCCAGAGGAGGTATGGTTTACTGAGGCATTGAAAACTTAGGGTTTTAAAGCACTGGCTGCTTCTGAGCAGGGGGTGGCTCAGACTTTCCCTCCAGAATGTCAGAGATCTTTACGGTAGAAGGGCTTACCTCTGATTCAATCCTTTCATTTTGAAAAGGAAAAAGCAAGGATCCAGAGAGGCTGAGAGATTTATATGAAGTGATCAGCAACTTACAGCAGGACTGGGCCACATATTGACTTGTCCTAATACTTTTTATTAATTTGAATTTAACGTATACTTTCTATGTGCCAGACTCTGGACTAAGCTAACACCACATGCATTATTTAGTTCTCACAATAAACCTGAGATGTAGGTACATTTAAAAAAATTTTTTTTTGGTAATTTTGCAGATGAGAAACTGGCAGATGTGGACTTGGCCAAAGCCACATTGTTACTCCATGTGATCGGAATGTGAAGCCAGGCAGAGCCTGCACACGGACCTTTACTCTAAGAACTACTGCACCCCACAGCTGCTCTTGGCTTGAAGATGACAGACTCTACTGTCACCAGGAAGGGACCAGGCCTGGAGCAGGCCTGCCTTGGGCTGTCCAGGAGCATTTGGGCCTTGACTTCATTCAGGGAAGATCTCACAACACAAGGCCAGGTGATTTTGAGATTTTTGTTTATTGAGGCTTGGAACAGGGAAACCCAGGAAGGACTTAGGGGAGAAGAAGCAACAGGAGGGAGCCCAGGTGGGGCTCTGCTTTGGCTCCCTAGAAATGTTACAGGAAAAAAGTGAGCCGAGGTGGGGCTGCTGTCAGCCCATTGGGAAGTGAGAGAAAGGCGGGGCTTTGGAGACAGGTTCAGGGGGTTAGCCTGGGACAAACTGCTGCTGCCAGTTGCTCCCCTGGTTGCAAGTCTAGTGGGGACCCTTGGAGTTTAGGAGAGAAAAGTAAAGATGCACACCTGGGAGGGAAGAAAGGTGTGGCAATGATGCTCTAGAGAGAGCCTGCTGACTTAGTTCAGTTTTAAAGTCAGTTGGTCCAGCTGAAATGAGACCAGCCACATTCACTTTGTCCCCAGAAATGAACATCTGCACAGCACTCTCAGCTACTTTCTGAACACTTTTCCATTCTCAAACAGAAAAAAACGCAAGGCTGACTGACCTCCTCCACTATATTTCTGCGGGAGATCTAGTGACCTTGTGCAGGAATCGCTTGTGTTTCCATGGAGTGTGCCAAGTACACCAGGACCATCTATTACAATTAAGCCAAACTTGCCATCCTCTGACAGGTGCGCTGTAAGAGCCTCTGTATAGAATTTGTTGTCACACAAATACAATGATATACTAATTGGTTTCGAAGGTTCAAAGTCCATGTCGACTCTTTTCCTTTCCTTCTTCTGTTACAGCCGTAGCATAGACAACCAGGCCCTTCGGAGGTACTGTGCTATAAAGCTGGGGTCTCTGTTGGGCGGACGGAATGGCTCCCCGGATTGAAAGGCGGTTTACTCGTGACTTAATGTTAGATACATTTCCAAGCTCATCCACTAACGTTTTTGCCACTGGTGAAATCTGGTTTGGGGAAGGAATGATCGGTGACATATGCTGTGGCCTTGCCAAAGGTTCAGAAGGTGGGGATTGGCTAGTGCCTGGTTCCTCATCCGGCCATGCATCCCAGGGGCAGCTATTCTGAGGCGTCTAGGGGACCCAGAGGACACAGGGTTGGGGGTGGAGGGGAGCATTACTGGCCACCTCCAAGCTCTTAATCAGCTCCTTCCTGTTTATTCTCAAGTATCCTTGATTAGGGAAGACAGAATTCTGCGGTTTACCGGGTGGCTGCAAATGGCTAGGCTGGGTAGTTATCTGTCTCCGTTTCCTAGTCCACTTGTCCTGGCTCACTAGCCTGTCTCACTGCCTCTGAGCAGACATACTTCACTGTGCCACTGGGCTATCCTGTCCCTTCAGACACCCTTTGCCCCAGTTTCCTGGTCCTTCAGCAACCCCTTGATCCAGCAGCTTGGCCCAGGACGTAACATGCCCTGAGGCATGGATACGAAATCTGCACTAGTTCCAAGGCCCATGCCCCAGCCGAAGTGGGTGCACTGGTGTTTACCACGAGCCTGCAGCACCGCAAGAAGAACCAAATGGTGCTTCTAAACCTGTAAAGGCTCTGACACTAGATGTGGAGGCCACGGGCTCCCCCAGATGCGCAGCCCAGCCACCCGCAGCCGGTTTCCCTGTCTGGCAGTTCCTGGGTGGCGGACACAGCGGCACTGCAGCAGCAGGGCCTTTCTGCTGCTGTCACTCTTCCTCGTCCAGCCCAGTGGACGAATGGACAGCAGGAAGCTCTCTGGGAGAGAGGCACTGAGGGGCCTTCAGCAGTTTAGCTCACTCCCAGCTCCTCAGGCTCCTCCTCCTCCTCCAGCACCTGAGGATTACCTTAGCTTTAAAACTGTTCCAGAGGTGGGAAAGAATGGAATGAGGTAATGGGACTGAGAGAAGGTTCCAGAAAAGTCCTGGGGCAGTAGATGTTGTTTTTGTCCTTGTGCTGAGAAGAGTGCCCATGGGGGTGGGGATGCAGGTCAGCCTGTTGGGAAGGCGGCTGGGTTGGAACAGGGAAAGGGAGTCAGCATAGCTGGCCTGCCTGGGGGAGGAGCCAAACCCTGGAGAATCTGTCTGGTCTAGGCTGTGCAGAGCCACAGAGGAAGACAATAGCCTCATCACTGCAAGCCATTGGAAAGCTCTATAACCTTTGCTTTTATATCTTGAAAAGCATTAAAAGGGATCTAATTAATAACCCATAGAAAACTCCATTTCAGTTCCCATCAAATCTATCCATCCCCTCACTACCATTGCCCAACCACTAGGAAACGCTACAAAATCCCACACTCAGCACTTGGGGGGAGGGAGATTTTTGCTTTCTTTTTTCCTATTGATTAAAAAAAATAAGAATTTTTTCACTTTGAAATAATAAAGGATTCCCAAGAAGTTAAGAAGACAGGAGTACTCAGAGGTCCCACATACCCTTTACGTAGCCTCCCCCAGTGGCTGCATCGCACATGGCCCTCCTGTTCAACGTGAACGGCTCATCTCACCCTTAGAAGGGCTGCGGAATCACTGTTATGGTCACCATTTTACCCAACAAGAAACTGAATGTCAGAGAAGTGAAATTCATCACTCAAGACCCCCGGTGACGGGTGCAGAAACAGGACTTAGAGTCAGGCGCACTGCCCCAGAGCGTGTGCCTGTCCTCCTCCATTCTCCTGCTTCCTCCGTCCCTGCCCCGGCCCCTCCAGGAAAGACGGAGAGTCCCGAAGAGGCCCAGCCCCTGAAGGAATGCAGCTCTTCACAGGCGTCAGGAGAGCAGGGGCCAAATTCTAGTTGGTTGGCCCCTGCTCAGTCAGAGCAGCCTCCCCTACATAGTTTGGCTGCGGACTCATCAAAATCATGCTGTGACCCAGACAGCGGCCCAGACACGGCTCAGCTCCTTTCCAAAGCTGGAACACACTCTCTGCTCCACTTAAGGCTGCTCTTTGCCCCTCCCATGACTTCCTTCCATTCTCCCCTCCTACTCGGTGTTTCTCTGAAGCCCTTATGTATGGCTCCTCTGCCATACATAAGGACTGTCATCGCCTTCTCTCAAAGGTGCAGCTGTGGCCGGCCCTGTCTCATAGACATGAGGAAGCGCTATGTGCCTACTGAGTAAACATGCAGTCTTAGAGCCAGAAATCTGACTTCTTCCATTAAAGTGACAGAACACCCAACCCAAGTCAGCATATGCAAAAAAGGGGGTGGATTGGCTCCTGTATGCACAAGTCCAGGAATAGGGCTGTATATCACATAGTGTATATCACATAGGCATGCACCCTGCTGTGTGTCACAGAAACTGGGCTCCAGAAGCAAAGCATTCTGGCCATCTTGGGAGGGTATAGGATAAGAGCAGTCACAGGTGCTGCTGCAGGTCTGTCTGTCAGCTTTCCCCGGTGCCTTTCACCCCCTGCTGCTCTACTTCCAGCCTTCTGTCCACAATTGGACAGAAGCTTTGCCGTTCAAAGCTTCCCCAGAAGCCCCAGGTACTTTCTGCTTACAAGTCATTGGCCAGAACCATGTCACATGGCCTCCCTGCACTGTATTTGGAGCAGGAGAGACAGCAACCTGAGGGTCTGCTGATGAGGTGGAAGAGGACACACACAGCAGCATCAAGCCCAGGCTCATTTAGGGCCCCAGAGCTGCGCACTTACACAAACGTAGACAGCAGAGCCCACCACTGTGATCGTACACGCTATACTTCCGTGGGGCTGGCAAGCAACGGGCCTCTACTCCGGCAGCTCCACAAACACGCGAGTAGTGTGGTGTAAGCCCTAACAGTAGACTTTCCATTTTGGGATGCATGTTGATGTAAGAAACATCTGTACATGTAGAGAATTTTATGAGTTTATCTGAGCCAAAACTGACAACAATTGCCAGGAAGCAACATCTCAAATGCTCTAGAAAATGACAGTTTTGCAGTTTGTTTTAAGATTAAAAATTGAGATTACATGCAGGTGGGAGAAAGCAAAGCAGGGATTGAGTTACAGAATAGTTAATAAGATGATGTGCTCTTTAGAGAGTGGTTAAACTTATTTCAAAGGGGTGTTAACCTAGATGCACAAAAAACAATGCACAGGACTTGCTTAAGGCAGAAATAACTTCTTTGTATGACCTGCCCAGTTAGGAATTCTTGATCAGATCACCCTGTGAGGTTACTTTCAGTAGAGCTCCTTTTCTGTCCACATGCAAAACCACTCAGAAGAGGCATCCACTTCAAAAAGGCTATCTTGAATAAGCAAATGGCCGGCCCTCATACTATCACTAGATAAAGATCCAGACCCACCCACCATGCCCAGACTCCTTTGGTTTAGAGATTCTAGTTGACTTTGATAACTGACCATTTGGGCTACTTGTTTGGGGTGGTTTTTTTTGTTTGTTTTTTTGGGTGGGCCTTTCTCTCGCTGAGCTTTAAATTCCCATTCTTATGTTTTAAATTCACCAATAAACAGTGAGTCCACCAACCCCTAGGCTTTAATCCCAAGAAAAACAGAACCCCAGGACCTGTGCTCTCCCTCACCCCTCTACCTACCACCCACCATGTGCCTCCTGGCATGCCTTGTCTGCGCTAGGGCCTGTAAGTAACAAACTCTTTTTTCTTCAGATTTTCCTGATGGTTATTGCTGAAGGGTATCTCGAAATCAGGATATGAACTAGAAGGGCCTGTCAGCGATAACACTGGCTTAGGAAAAGATGCCTATGGGAAGCTCCCTGGGGCCCAGGTGAGCACCCCTAGCATCATTGCAGATAGATGGAGACCCACACAGAACAGTAATGCCTTGTGCTGTGCAGCATCCTACTGCTAAGACATCACTAGGGGATAGGAATGTTCAGCTCCATTGCAATCTATTCGACCACCTTTATACATGTGGTCCTCATTGACCAAACTGCAGTACATGGCAGTACATGTAAGTTGGTATTTCTCAATATCATGAAATTAAAAAGTTACTTTTCAATGAGTTGACTGCGAGGTTGATCCAAGTCTGCAATTGTCATCCAAACCCCAGTTTCAGTTTTAAGTTTTTGTGATTGTCAATACTTATTCTTCTTTTTCATTGGATTTAAAATATATGAGGTCTGTCCAGAAGATATCTAGTTATGTAATACAAAAAATAGAGACATTTATTGAAGAAGATAGAAGAAACATTGTACATAGGACAATGACTCCTCAGTCCCCTCCAAAGTAGGCCCCTTGGGACCTCACACAGTTCTCCTGGTCACCATCAGCTGCCCTGTTGTATTTTCTTGAATCTTATTTATGGTCTGAAATCTCTTCCCTTTCAAAGGTGATTTTAATTTTGGGAAAAAACAGAAGTTGCAGGATGCCAAATCTGGGCTGTAGGGGGGTTGAGTCAGCTGGGTGATTTGATGTTTCACAAAAAAACTCCACATGAGAATCAGGCCCTGGCTGGGTAGCTCAGTAGGTTAGAGCGTCATCCTGACATGGCAGGGCTGTGGGTTTGATTCCCAGTCGGGGCACATACAGGAACCCACTAATGAATGCAGCAGTAAATGGAACATCAACTCTCTCTTTCTCTCTCCACTACCCTCTCTCTCTCCAATCAAGAAATAAAAGAATTTTTTTAAAGTATGAATCAAATACAGGTTGTATAAGAGACAATGGTGGAAATTGAGGTCAAGTGTTGGGGAGTCTTGGAGGTGAGCTAAAAGTTTTGATCTTGATTATGTGGGAGTTGGGAAAACACTGGACCTTGAATTTTAAAGGTTTTAGGATTTTAGGGAGGTTCTGGGTGTGCCTCTTTAAAATTGAGGGTTAAACAATTTGTTCTGCGGATTAGATGAGGAGAACAGGGCAGGTTAAAACAGGTAGGAATGGCCTGAGATTAGCATCAGTGCAGAGAAGGACTGGGTGTGGCTCCTAGGGAATTTGCAAGAGTCTTCAAGGAAAAAAATAAATTAGGTCCTTCTCAGCAGCTAGGCTGCTTTTCATGGTCATTAGTACTCCAAAGAACACTCATAAACAAGAATTTAATTGGTTTCCTGAGAGTTCCAAGCAAAGCTCTGGGGGCTATTCAACCCAGAGAACAACTCAGGGCCTAAGTTGAATGACCAGGGCCAAGGCGGGTTTGCTGGGCCCTATGGGGAGGCTGGAGCAGATGATCGGCTAGAGGTCACATCCCAGGAACCCTGGGCAGGACAGGGAGTTGGCTTCTGAGTCCGATGAACTAGACCTGAATGGACAATAGGTAATGAAATCGCTGCCATTGATTGAGCCTTTTGTATGTGCCAGCTGTGGTACTAAGCTTTTTATATGCATGATCTCTCTGAGTCTTCTTAACTGCTGCGTGGGAACAAATGCCATTATCCCCACCCCACAGAGGAGAGGAGGGGAAGGAGACAGAAAGGGTGAAATGACTCTTTGGACTGAATTTAAATATATAATTGCATTTCTTTCTGTTATCTCAGAGTAAATGGGAAAGTTCGGTGTGTTTATTCTGGTACTTGCAGTGAGATGAGAAAGGGCATGGGTGGTGTGTTCTGTCCCTCTGCGTTTCTTGACCCTTTCGGCCCTCACAGCACCCCAGTTTTCCCCTGGGGGACCCCTCCTCCCCCTCTCAGCCCCCGGTGGGGTAGAAAGACTCCACCTCCTGCCTCAGGGGTAAGAATGCCCCTCATTTGGGTCAGTCAGAGCATCATGCCCTGGCCACAGGAAGCCAACAGCTGTCCGCTCAGCTGTTCTGAAGTGCAGCTGGTCAGTGCAGGAGGAGTCAGGACATTTGAGTAAGTGGGAGGAAAATGCTCCAGATTCCTTCTAAAATGTACCACTGGGCTGGTGCCTGTTTTCCGAACAGCGAACATTCTCCTGGAAACGGCAGCCCACAGCTAGACTCTCAGCTGTCTCTGCGAAGGCAGGGACTGTGCGCACCTGCATCCCAGGATCAAGCAAGGACAGCAGTAGGTGACTGATGAGTGACTGGTGAATGGCTGAATGACTTGTTAAACATAGTGATCATTTACCAAATCGCAGCTTGACATGCAGTAGTTTGAGGATACATGAGACCAGAACGGAGTGAGAATTAGATTCCAGGCCTCCTGCCCCCAATCCTGGGCTCATTTTATGACACCAGAGCGTCTCAGGATGGATGCTTATCACTTTTCTGTTCTGGAGATGATTTCACCATGAAATTACACTTTATCCACAGAATAAGTGAATTATCTCCTTCTCCAGTCTTTTCCAAGCCTTCTGATCACATGGAAGAGAAAGTCTTACTTGGTTTAGAGCTATTCAACTAACACCTTTCTAGCACTTGCTAATCTTTCCGGTTTTTGTTTTTTGTTTTGTTTTTGTTTTTGTTTTTGTTTTTAAACCAGTGAACTGATTTTTGGCTCAGAGCCTTCACAGGTAACAAGATTTACTTAACGTTTTATGAAAATTTTCAAACACACGCAGCTTTCAAACACACGCAATTTTCAAAGCAAAGAAAATAACATTATTAACCTCCACGTACGCATCATGCAGCTTCAATTACTTTATCAAGCTTGTTTTACGTAGCCAACCCCCATCACACACTTTTTTTCAGTGTTTAAAAGCCAGTCTTGGAAGGTCAGGCCAGTTTCCCACCCTGTTGGACAGCTCATGACTCAGTTACCCTGACTCAATTGGTAGCCCGAGGCTTAATCCAAACTCTCTTCCTACCTCCCAGGACAGACACCTGGCGCCAGTCACCATGGCCCGTGGTCAGACCAACCCTCTCATACCTGGGGACAGCCCGGCCCTTTACCTAACCCATTGTCCTGGCTCACATCCTGGAACCCTGAGGCACCCGTCCAGAAGAACGAGAGACTAACCCCTCTTCTACCCCCTCACAAACTCCCAGCTTTTTCTTTTAAAAACCCACTCTTGCCTTCCCCCAGGGCTGCAGCCCACCCTAAGCGCAGCGTCAGATAAATGCGGTTCCTCCTTTCTCGTACATTTCTAACAAGTCTTCTAGGTTACATCATTATATCCATAAATATTTCAGTATGTAGCGCTAACGGTGAAAGCTTTCTTTTCAGTCTAGCCTCACTATTCCATCATCTCATCTAACACAATAAAAGGTAATTCCTTAATATCACCCAAGACCCAGTCTGTGTTCACATTTTCTAGATTGTCTCCTTTATACCTGGTTGTTTTGAATGGAGATACAAAGAAACCCACACCCTACATTTTATTCTTATGTCTCACTTAATCTGTTGGAGCTCTTCCCTCCCACCTTTTTTTATGCCATTACTTACAGGAAGAAGCCAGGTTATTTGGCTGCAGGATTTCCCACACTCTGGATTTGGCTGGTTAAATTCTTGGAGTGTTTTTAAATATGTTCCCTACCCCACTGCTGTCCCTATAAACTGGAAGCTTCAGGTTCAGAGTGGCACTGAGAGTGTTAATGAGGGACAGAACCTTCAAGGTGAGTTTTCTGAGCTGGAGTCTGTGGTTAGAGTAGATGTGACGCACTACTGACCTTGTTTCTGGGGCTAATGGGCGAGTGCGGTCCATGGCATGTGGCTGTAAAGCAGTTACTCAAACCATCGGCCGTAGATTGCTGTAATCAAGCACCTCTCAAAGGCAAGGCTCCGAGGTACCCAGTGTTTGAAGTCACAGCACATCTTAGAGACGATAAGGAGAGTAATGCCGCGGGCTGGTTGCTTCTAAGTGTGCTGGAGAGGGCAGGGGGGGAACGGGATGCGTGGGCTTGAAATCCCCAGCTCAGATTATGATGAGCTTTTTGTTCAATCTTTTGATGAAAAATTCTTATCTCCTAGGCTGTAAATGTTGGTTGCTAGTGATATTAACATAATTCACTAGCTTTATCATGTGTATAATTTATTTCTTTACCCTACTGTTTCAAGACACATGTTAATACTAAGAATAAGACTACTGAATGCACTTTCTCCCAGAGTATGCATCTCAGTAAGGATGAATGGCCAAAGTACTGTTACATTTACTCGAAATAATAATTCTCAGGGTGCTTGTGTTACCAACTTGATACACAGTTAGGGTCATTGCTTCTGTATGTTTTTATTTTAAGAATTTACTTTATCTCTTTGACATAATTTAGTGTTTTAAATTATGTGAAACATTTAGTAGTTCCAAAGTTAGAACTCTATAATACAGTATATTAACAAAACTCGTTTTTATCAACACCCTTCCTCCTCTCTTCCCCTAAGTTAACCATTTCTATTAATTTTTGGTTTAATCTTTCAATTGTTTCTCTTTGAAATTATAAGCAAAGACTAATAGGACAAAAGCCCCTTTCCCAGGCCCTCTCTCCCAGAGCTGGTGGGCCCCATAGGGCACGACTTGCCCCATTTGTTTTATGAGCCTTTACCCTCAGGACCAGAAAATTCCTGGAGGCGCCCTGAAGATGCAGAGGCTCCGGGAACTTGCAGAACAGGACACGCCAGACCACAGGGACCAGGGACCCTGCACCCAAAGACAACGCTGGAGCAGGCTGCAGCCCAGCCGAAACACCCCCAGGGCTGCTGAGGGCCTGGCGCACATCTCCGCACCTAGCCCTATCCCGCCCTTGGGAAAGTAAAAATAAAAAACTTTGTTTTTGGCACTTCTCCTTATGAACTCTGTCAGAGCCGTGTCACTGACCACCCCAACCAAAACACATGCCTGTGTTCAGTTCTCCCTCCCCGGTGCTCTGAACACATGCTGTTGTGGCTTGTTTGTCCCTTAATGCGTCCCGGAGGCCATTCTCTAGCATTACACAGAAATTCTTCTTCCCTGTTCCTTTTTACATTGAGTGAGAACTTAATAGCACACCTTTATTAGCAACGTGTCATTTCCTTTCTATTTATGACAAGCATATTCCAGGTTCCCGGCAAGAAACAGATGGGTAATCGGAGAATTCAATCAAAAGCTGGTTTGTACAGATGTGGGCCCCGTGGAGGCAAACCAGAGGAAGGGCCCAGTTCCCCAGGGCCAGCAGCTGCAAGGGGCCTGAGAGGCAAGGGGAGATGTAGTCACTAGAACCAGAGAGGGGCCTCAGGACAGGAGCTAGGCCCGGGGCCGAGGCATGCAGTCAGCCCTTTTGTGTTTCTGGGGCAAGGGGCTGAAGGAGTAAATATTACATCCATAGTCTCCTTTCTCCCTCTTCCCAATCTCTTAGTGATACTCCTGCTGACCCATCCCAAATGGAACAGAGGCTGGTGAGGCGGGGAGTCCCCCCGAGCAGGCGGGAAGCCAGCCCAGTGCCCAGAGCAGATGTGGAGCGGTGGGGAGTGGATCGCAGGGGCCAACAGCACACGCTGGCATAGCAAGCGATACTCTTTCTCATGCATGAGTGACATAAGTTTTCCTTTACGTTGAATGTATTTGTTTTTAACAATAAGTTTAAGTGATATTACAGGGGTAGGAGGAGATGATGGAAATGGAGAAGAGGGTGCCAGATGACTGCAGCCGGGCCACCCCGCTTGGGGCCACACCGCTGCCTTGTATGTTAGGTGCCGGGCTCCTTTCCCGCTGGCCCTCTCTGGCTGCCTTTCATCGGGCCCTGTGGGAGCTGCTGAGCACCATTAGGCAAATGGTCTCTCTAATTGAAAAGAGAAGGAGAGGCCCTGGGAGGTCTCTGTGTGAAGGGGCTTGAGAGGTCCTGAAACAGCTCATGCTCGCCCGGGCATTCCGCGGCACTGTCACCCCCACCCCAAACCCGCTCCCTGGTTCACCCTTCCAGGGAGCACAGGGCCTTCTTTCTTATTCCTTGGCCAGCAGAGCAGACGAGGGGAGCTGGACACTGCCTGTCCTTGGAGCTAAAAGTTTGGGTTGGAAACTAGAAATGGACAGGGTGGAAGGGTCCCCTGCCTGTATTCAGTCCAACACCACCTGGCCCTGGCTGGAGAGCCAGCTGTGGCCTGAGGGCTGAGTAATGACCTCTGAGAAGCTTCAGTTTCTCTCCAAGGACCCTGGGAGGCAGGGTTGGGCAGTGAGAGGGATATAAGAGACGGTTCTGGCAGGAGGCATCCCTGCTGCCTTTTCCTTGCCTCCATCTCTGGATCTACTCTTGCTCACTGAGCTGAGTACTTGAGCCCCTCCCCTGGGCTGGGCACTGTGCAAAATGCTAGGGACAGTGGAGACAGGGACCCCCCGTGAAGCTCCCAGTGCGGAGAGGAAGGCAGATGGGTAAACGGCTACAGGGCCTCTCTGCGAGGTACCTCACCCAGACCTTGGGAGTCAGAAAGCTTTCCAAAGGAAGTGATGTCTAGGCTGAGAACTGAAGCATGGTAGGAGTGAGCAGTTTAAGTCCACAGGGAAACTTTTCCCAGGCAGGGGAAACAAAGCTGGAGGGTCAAGAGATCCTGGTCTGACAGAGCAATTACAAGTGGACAGGTTAACAGAATGTGTTGGTGAGGGGAGGCGCAGGCAGGGGTCCGGCTCTGCAGGGCCTCCTAGGCCTCCTAAAGGAGCTTCGGAGGGTATGAGGCTAACATACTAGCGGTTTTTGCCTATGGGCCTAGCAGTTTTCAGGCTGGAGGAACCCTCCCAAGGCATGGACCCACAGCCCCTTGCACCCAGAATATGGAGGGTGGATTTCAGATATCAGCATGGTTCCAAGGGAGGCTGGCGTCTCTAGCTCCCACATTTCTTACGAGTGACTCCCTGGTCCTCCGTTTCTTTGACCCCACATCACTGAAAGACAATGGCCTCAGGCCTGAGAGCTCAGATTTTGGGAAGAGGGAGAAAGTCCATCCCCAGCTCCTGTTGGTCCCTCCACCTGCCCCTGGCTCTGTTTGTTCCTGCTCTGCTTCCTCCGCAGTCTGTCTCCTCAGAGTGTGCCTCTTGTCTGCTCCCCCCCATTTCCACGGGAACAACTCTCCGTGCCTGCCCTCAAGGGCCTTCCATCCCAATCTGGCCTTCTCCGCTCTTGCTACTCTCCACGTCCTCCTTCTTTGGAGGTGTCCTCTCGCACAGTCTCTCTCTTCCTTACTCTTTGCATCTGCTTCGCCACTTTAGAAGCATAGAATGACAGGTGATTGGTTACAAGCTAATAAATTCAACATGGAAGTTATAAAGTAAATATAAAGGTCCTCATCTCCGTTCTCCACCCCAACCCACCCCCTCTCCAGCAGCTACCACTGTTTATGCTTTTGTAGGTGTGCATGGCTCACCCCGGCCTCTCTCACCCTGTCTGTCTGTCTGCCTGTCTGTCTCTCTCTACATATAGGCTCGGCTGGGTCTCAGTTCCCCTGCCTTCATCTCCTTCTATTTCTCTGTGTCTCCTGCTCCTGTGTCTCTCCCAATGTCTCTCTTTCTCTATCTCTGCCTCTCACACGCTCCCTTTATCTTCATCTCCCTCTCATTCTACTTCTGCCTCTTGTCAAAATATGCTTAAAAGTTAAAATCACGACTCTCACACAAATAAAAAGTGAGTGCGTATCGGCCAGTGATTTCTTTATGCCGGGGGAAAGGAGCAGAATGGTGAAACGGATTCAATGAGAATTCAAAGGGAGATCACGTATGTGTGGGAAGAACTCTGGGCAAAGACTTCCAGGTCAAATACAAATGTCACCTCTGGGGTTCTTTTGTAACTGGACAGAAATCTGTGAGTTAATATGTACCTTCAGAGGCGGAGCCCTAATCAATAATAAACAGCAAGTCAAACAACAATAAGAACGCATCCCCCAGAGAAGATAATCCTCAGATGTGCTTGCTAGGCCACACTCCAGGCTGATGTTAGAAGACACGTGGTCACTTTTGTCTTATTGCAAAGACTTGGGTACATTCCCTCCACATGTGTTTCTCTGTGCCTGCCTCTTCCTCTCGCCATATCCTCACCTGTCTCTCTCTTGATCGAGAAAGACTCTGCGTCATCTCTGTCTCTCTTCCTTTGACTCTGTCCCTTGGTCTTGCTTTGACAAGCACACTTTAGTGCCTATGCCTGGGAGTAGCCGTGTGCCAGGACCTGTGCTAGGAACTGTGGGGAAAGGACAGAGCCCAATCTGACATGCCCTCGCCACTCTGTCTGTGTTTCTTTCCAGAGCTGGAAGGAATGAAAATGGAAATTCTGAGCCCTTGGAGGAGAGGCGCTGAGGGTGTGGGACGTGGCAGGGGAAGGGAGGGCCGGCCAGCTGCTGAGGGTGCAGTGAGCCTCCGGCTTAAGCTGGCTGGAGCAGAGATGATTCCCAGTACAAGAATGTCTGAGTCAGAGGCACAACTCAGCTTGGGATGCGGCTGGTGGTGGTGGTGAGGGGGGGCAGCATAGTGGGGAGAGGGGGGATTGGAGACCTGTATTAGGACCAGGGGCCAGGATGGGTGGCTGGCTATGATTTGTCATGGCCCTAGGTACCCCTTACTGTCCTGGGATTTCAGGAAACAAACCTCTTCTTTTCCCTTGCTGCAAATGAAAGGGCAGAGCCCTTTATCGCTCTAGATAAAGCCCTATCTCTCTAGAGAAATAGCAGGATAGGTTCAGGAACCACAAGGGTCTGCTGGCAAACCTGGGGTCTGAGTGGGGGATCCCAGAGAGGGAGACAAGTGGGAGACAGAAGAGAAAGAGGAAGCACTGGATTGGAAGGCTGGAGAGCATTAAGTTAAGTGACTTAGTGATTTGCAAGTGTTTTATTATTAGCTGCAGAGCCTTTTGTTTACACTATTATTAAAATAGCCAAACAGCTGCCTCTGAGGGTCCGAGGGGGAACCTGAGCCCCCTCATCTTGTTCTTTGCCACTTGCTGTTTGGAAATTATGACCCAACCCAACATCTTCATCTTACAAATGAGCCAACTGAAGCCCAGAGAGAGGAAGTGATTTGCCCAAGTCCTTTATGGCATGCGTGAGGGACCCAGGACTCTGAGTCCTTGCCCAGTGTTTTTTTCAAAAGGATGAGAAGGACAGAGAGAGTGAGCTTCCAAGCAAAAAGGGTGGAGAGAAGAGAAATGAGAAGTTGGAGGAGAAGAGGAACAGATTAAGAGAGAGAAGGAAACGAGGGGCTGTGTGCCTTTAAAGTTTTCTAAACTGGGAGGTTGGACATTATTTATCTTTCTTTCAGAAGAATACAGAAGAGGGAGGGTCAGTGCCTTTAAAGAAAGATGAATCCTGCCCTGAGCAGTATGGTTGGGTATCATCACGCAAAGTGAAAGGTCATGGGTTTGATTCCCAGTCAGGGCACATGCTTGGGTTGTGGGTTCAGTCCCTGATTTGGGTGTGTAAGAGAGGTTACTAATCGATGTTTCTCTCCCTCTCTTTCTCCCTCCCTTCCCATGTCTCTAAGAATAAATAAAGTCTGAGAGGAAGGAAGGAAGGAAGGAAGGAAGGAAGGAAGGAAGGAAGGAAGGAAGGAAGGAAGGAAGGAAGGAATTCAGCCCTTCTCAGTAAAGGCACCAAATGGTTGGCTCAGGGAGAGGGTTCCCCAGAGATGGGTTTTGTTTAGAAAAGGGATCCAAAACCTTGGGATGGGCCACACACTCTCCGAGTTGGCATAGGCCCCATAATCAAGGTGCATCGTCTTAGGCTGCTCTCATTTGACACCTGCCTGCCCCTCAAGACACCGAGTTTGCCCCCCTGGCAACCCTGGTTTCTCTTCCAGGGATGTACCAGGCTGGTGGATGAGGCCTCTTCCTTCTGCCCAGGGGAGGAATTAGGGACTACTGGCTGCCCGCCCAGGCCAAGCAGACTGCAGACTTTCAGGGGAGCAGGTCTGACGTCCTCTAGGACTCACACTTGGTTCCTGGGACCGTCCCCTGTCCCTCAGTGCCCAGGACAGTTGGCAACTTTGTGATACTCTGGGTCCTTGAGCAGGTAGACCATCCTCTCTCTCCAGGGCTCATTTTTATTCAGTATCTCACTGGTACAGCCAGTGGCCTGAAAATAAATTTGTGCACTTTAAAAATCATGGTTTTTAGTAGTAAAACCATTTTAAGAAATAAAATCTTCAGCAAAAAGCCCAATACATCAGACAGATGAAAGTAGTTCTGCTCTGGTTGAAGGCGGTGTGGGCTGGGGGCCTGGAGACCTGCCTCTTGGCCTTCCTTCTGCCCCTTTAGGACTCTTGCAAGGAACTCCTCAAACTCTAAGAGGGCAGTTTGCAAACCACTGGCATGAGGAATCTCGATAGAAGAAGGTCCTGCCTGAGGGAAGGTACAGGAGCCAGGAGTGGGGAGAGGTAACATATTGGGGCACGCGGTGTTAGGTCAGCCTCGGGAGAAGCCAAGGTGGTGAGGCCTCCTTGTCCAGGAAAGGGTTCAGAAAATGAGGCTTGGTTTGGAGAAGGGGGTAGAGGCTCAGCTGCTTAATCCAGATCCCTCTTCTTGTTCCCCCTCCCCCAGCCCTTGGACCTGGAGTCTTCCAGGCTGCCTCCCAGATCAGCTAAGTCACAGCACCAGCTGCCACGTTGCTGGGCTGGCGGGCTGTCATTACTCCTGGTTCCACAGCTGCTAAAACTGAACAGAAGTTTGGTTTATGGGCCACGTCAGGGAACATGTAAGAGCTGCCACGTTGTAGGGTTGGGTCATGGGGTTTCCCCCTCCTTCAGAAAAGATAGCCAGGCATGTGGGGTTTCAGAAGCAAATCAGTGCCTGCTTGTGAGTGTTCCCTGGAGCAGGACCAGCAGCTGCAACAGTACAGAGCCAGGGATGAGAGGAGACAGAACCAATCCACCACCGAGCTCCTCCAACCCTGCTCAGGGCTGTGGGGAGACAGCTCAGGCCACAGGGAGCCCTGCACCCTCAGACAGGGGCATAGAACACCGAGAAAGGCTAAAGGGCTATGAAACCTCCAGTACAAATCTTCAACCTTTACAGAGTGTGTATCCACATCAACGGCAAAAGGTATTTTCTCAGTGTGCTCTAAGGCCAAAGGATGCATTCACTTGGGTCACATCTTAGCCCTGCCACTGACTGGCCAGGGGAACCAGGATGAGTCACTTCACCTTCTTAGACTTCAGTTTCTTCTTCAAACAAGGGTGTTGGGTCAAATACACATTTCCAGAACAGTTTTTCTTGGAATGCGAATTATGTGGGATGCATTCAGAGGCTCACAAAATAGAGGGCTCTATAACAGTTAAATGGAGTTAATCAGGTTTCTTTTCTGCAGAACTTTTTAGAGGGTTTACTGTGCTAATATAGCTCAGGAATACCCATGAGGAAGGTGACAAATGCCACATTAAGCAAATTCACTTGAAACTAGAGTACCCCTTTTTTCTTTGAGGACTAATATTTTGTGGAATATAAAGGGGGACCCAACCCCCGCACCCCCCGAAATTATCTTCTTGGAGGGTGAGTCTCTTGTAATACAGGCTTCCCCCACTAGGTGAGTGTTCTAGGAACCCATCTGTATCAGTGTACTAGCTGGTGTTGTTGTGAGAGGCTGCATTTGGTTTCAGTGAATTTTTTTCGAGGACTCTTTCAATGCCTTTGCCCATTTCATGATGGGTGATTTACGAGCACACCTGCCCACACCACACTGGGTTTTCAGTAGTTTTTGACCAAAAAGTCATAACTCCCATGCCCCGCCCTCTCTATTCAACCCATCTCACCCCCGACTTTTTTTCGTTTCCCCAGATGAAAAAGTCCTCAAAGGGAACCGTTTTGCTGATGTGGAAGAGGGGAAACAAAAAGTGACAGAAGCACTAAAAGGCATCAAAATCGATGAGTTCAAACACTGTTGGGAGCAGTGGAAAAACATCTCAATAGGTGCATTGCATCAAATGGAGAGTGCTTTAAAGGTGACTGAAGTCTAAACGTGTGAGAATAAGTACACAACTTTTCATAAATAAATTCTGAGTTTTGGGGGGTCCCTCTCATACACTTTGGGAAATGTTGAATGATCTAATGGCCTAATGATAAGTTAGCCAATACTTACTGATAGCTTATATCATAATATACAACTATGAGCCAAATGCATTACATATTTGATCTCATTTGATTCTCCCAAGAACCTAAAGTAGAATCTTGTACTTTACATGTGAGGAAACTGAGGCTGGAGGTTAAAGAAGATGCCCCAACTTTCCAGAATTAAATAACTTGTGGCAGGACCCGGGCCCAGAGATCTGATTCCAAAGCAGAGCCTTGTAACCTCGCTCTCGTGTTTACTGATTCTCTAAAAGGTATGCTCGTTTGAATCTCAGCCTGACTGTATGTTCAGGAGGTCCAGGGTGATACTTATGCCCTTTAACAGGGGAGGAAACTGAGGTAGAGAGAGGGGTAAACTGCTCAAGGATAGACTGTAGGCAGGGCCTGCGGGCACAGGCCCTACTAAGGGCAGAACCAAACTTAGAACCCAAATTAAAGCATCTCTTTGGGTAGGTTTGTGTCAACATGAAAAAGAGTGGCCACCACACTGTAAGCCATTTGTCACCTCATCAAAGAAGGGGGCTCTGTGAGACAACGGCTTTGCAAAGTCTCATTGGGACCTGGATGGAAGAAGGTAACTCAGTGGGAAGAATCTTGGACTAAATGTTGAGTTTGGACTTTTCATTTCTGCTCCACGTGGACCAGCGGGATGACCTTGGGCAAGTCCCCGAGGGACACTCTGTCTAGTCAAGCCCAAAATGTGCTTGGTGAATCCTGAATTTTCTTCCTTAGACTCATTGTGTCGTTCAGTAAGATTATGGGTCTAAAAGTCCTTTGTGCGCTATAACGAGCTCAGGGAAGAATCAATGGGAGAACTGTGAGAAGCAAGGGGTAATACAGTGAAATCTCATCCTCCTCTCTGTTTGGCCTTGCCCTGGTCAGTGGACCAGGGGACCAAGGGCCAGATGACAATGAGTCTTTGTGCCCTTCAGCCAATGGGAGGGCCGCCCTGGGGAAAGATACAGTAACAAGATAGCAGGCTGAGTCAGTCTCCAGGCACCCCAGCCTTCTTAGCTTGGTAGGCTGGACTTTGAGCCAGACATACAAAGGGTGCATTTCAGAGTTTTGATACACAATCTTCATCCCAAAGGGATCAGCCAGCCCAGTCCCTGCCACCACAGGCTAGGGGCAGCCAGAGCTGGAGTCAGGAGACCAGGGCTCCAGGGCTATCTGTACACACTGTGACCTTGGGCCCTAAGATCCTCAATTTTCCCAGCCATACAAGGAAGGTGTAGCATTGGGTAGGGCCTAAGGGCCCCATCAACTCTAAGCTTTGAGAGAATAGAAATTCAGCCTGAGCTGGAAGGACAGGGAGGTTGGAGCAGATGGGGGAAGGAGGAAGCCTCTCCAAGAGCCCGGTGGAGGCAGAGGCTTGTACAGGAAAGTGGCGGAGAGTGGGGAGGGGATCTGGAGTTGAGCTACTTTTGTGGATTTCTGGCTTCACCACTAGGGAATCTGAGCAAGTTATTCAGTTCTCTGCCCCTTTGTATCTCATCTGTAAACTGGGAGCAGTCATCGTACCTACCTGTGGTAGACAAAAAAGGCCCCCCAAGGATGTCCACACCCTCATCCCCCTAACTCTAAGTACAAGAGCTCACAGGGCAAAGGGGACTTTGCAGATTAAGATAAGGCTTTTGAGATGGGAAGATCATCCTAGACTAACCAGGTGGGCTGATGCAATCACAAGTCTAAGAGGGAGGCAGGAGGGTGCAATGGACAAGGACTTGTGATGGCAGAAGCAGAGGATGGAGTGACACGCTTGGGAGATGGAGCCGGAGGCCACGGGCCAAGGAGTAGGGGTGGCGAGGAGAGAGAGTCTTCCCTCCGCCCTCCTTCCGTAAGGAACACAGCCCTGCCGTCACCTTCGGTTAGGGCTTCTGACCTCCCGAACTAAAGTACTACATGTATATCTTAAGTCACCAAGTTTGTGGTGATTAATTACAGCAATCATGGGAAACTAATCTACTACGTGTGTATATTAAGTGAAGATGAACTGAGATGATGGTTGTAATGTTTTGCCGAGTGTCTGCTCAGTAATATTGGATACGAACTCTCTTCCCAGCTTAGTCATAACTGTTCCAGTGGAACCTGGTTCCCATGGCCATTAAGTTCCCATATGCAAACTTTGTTAGGTTTTTTTACCTGCAAGGTGCACTTGGGATTTATGGCCTGGAGAGCTGAACCTGTTTCTAATGTATGGCCTTACGGGATGGCTCTTGGCACTGCTTTTATTTATTTAACTTTCTACTTAGTTGCTTTCCTTTTTGCCAGAAGCCAAATGAACAGCCTCCTTGGTCTCTTTCCAGAGTTCAGACCTCTGGCTCCCTGTCCAGGTATCCCTGCTCACATGTGGGAACACTGGTGGCCCACCTGGTCCCAAGCCCAGAGATGGTCCATCAAATGGTTCAGGGGACAGACTTGCATTATCCAGCAGAAAGACAAGCAGGTCTTTGGTGGGGCTGGGAATCTGCCTCTTAGCCAGGGGTAAGGAGACCT
Organism: Anoura caudifer; assembly: GCA_004027475.1. Lineage (NCBI taxonomy): Eukaryota > Metazoa > Chordata > Mammalia > Chiroptera > Phyllostomidae > Anoura > Anoura caudifer. The sequence goes on from PVKU01009296.1 coordinate 27,428, forward strand.
GGTTTTGAGCCCCAGCTGTACTGGGTGATTGGGGCCTCAGTTTCTCCATATCTGCAATATAGGTCCTAAGCCCTTCCTGGACTCCCTGATAGGACTGCACTGTCATTCACTGAGACAGAAGATGAGGAAGTACTTTGGAATAGCCAAAAGGGTGTCAAAATGGTAGGAATAAAGAGGAAGGAGAAAAGAAAGGGGAGAAACAAGAGTAGTCATCTCCCTCTCTAGGTCAAAGTCATCCATGCTTCGGAGGCTCCTATTGCCCCAGGGTGCTCTTCCCCTGTTGGGGACTGATCTGTGTGGTACTGGAGATTGCAGCCCAAGAGAGCAGGCTCTGAAAGGAGCTAGTAAGTCTCCCTGGAAAACCAGGCAACGCAGGTGGCAGACATGACCTGACTCTAAAACCAAGGGTTCCCATGGGAATCAGGCCTGATAAATACATTGTATCCTTTGAAGCTTGCTCTGCTTTGTTTTGTGTAGCCCTGTGGATATAAACCGGATGTTTAAGTTCAAGCATAAGGAGTACCTCATGAAACATGTCTTAAAGACCCTCTGGCATCAGCATGACTAACAAACCCTGACCTAGGACAGATCTCTATGTTCCTTTGATTGTTATCCATAGATAATACCTGTTTCTGTATGACTGTAGCCTTTTAACATTGATCGATGCATGTCTACACCTACACCTACCACTCCCAATAAAAGCCATTTGGGAGAAGGGCTCGGGGCGTTCCCCACTAGAGGGAATCGCCACCCCCTTTCCCACTGGAACCACATAATTGTGTTTGGGATGACTAATTTCTCACCTGTAGTGGCCGGGAGGAGCTCTGCTAGATGGAGTTCCTCCCACATTCCCCCCCAGGTATAAACCTACCAAGGTTTGCTCTGAGGGATCCTGGCCGGGGGTGTCCCCATAGGGGCTGGGGAGTGGTCCCCAGATAGGATCTCTGTCCCAAAGCTTTAGCTTAGCCCCAACTGGCTTTCCAGTTCCTGAGCTGAAGAACACACGGGAACTCCAGCCAAACACTAGGAATAGTTCCATCTGCTCATTTTCATTAGAATCATTATCTTAGTTTACGAAGAAAACACAAAGTTTAAGTTAATTTTAGTCCCCATGATGCCTGGGAGCTATAGCAACCAATCCTATAAAAGTGTACATCTGGGGACTTCCGGCCAAGATGGAGGCGTAGTTGGACATGCTGTGCCTCCTCTCACACCAAGATTAAAAATAACAAAAATATAGAACCAAAAAAACCCCCAACCAGGACAGAGTAAAAATTGAATTGTATGGAAGTCCAACAACGATTCACCCACACCGGTAAGAGGGATGGAGTCGGTGGCCAGCAGAGTTGGTGGCTGGAGGAGGGGTCTGGGTGGGAGAAGATGGTGGCTGGTGGTCCCGGGCACGCAGTCACTCCAGGCGCTCAGGCGGTGGCATTGCCAAACGCGAGGAGGCCAAGCAGGGCTCACAAGGTGGCTGACTGCGGACACACATTCGTGCACAGATAAACCAGACAAAAACAGGCAGCAAGACAGACTGCATGACGCAGAGCCCCAGTGCCGGGAAGTGAAGCCTAAAAGCACCCATTGAAAACACTTGTAAGGGCTGAGGTGCCGGGAGGGAGTCCCAGCCTCACAGGAGAGTTCCTTGGGGAGACCCATGGGGTCCTGGAGTGTGAGCAGGCCCACCCACACAGAAATCAGCACCAGAAGGGCCCAATTTGCCTGAGGAAAGTGGCTGAAGGGACTGGAATCTGCGAGACAGCCCAGAGCAAGCACCATTGTTCCCTCTCAGACCCCGCCCCCACATCCAGCATCACAACCCAGTGACTGGGCTGCCCTGCCCTGCCCTGGTGAATGCCTAAGGCTCCGTCCCTCACTACATAATAGCCGTGACCAGACCCCCCCCCCCAAAAAAAAAAAAAAACCCTAAAAAACAAAACCAAGGATGGCTCAAACGGGAAAACATATCAGGGCCCCAGAGCTAATGTATCTAAGCGACCAAGAGGTAGCCAATCTATCAGATGCACAGCTCAAAGCACTGGTAACCAACCTATCAGAAACATAGTTCAAAGCACTGGTGATTAGGAAGCTCACAGAACTGGTTGATTTTGGTCGCAAATTAGATGCACAAATAAAGGCTACAATAAGTGAAATGAAGGAAAATGTACAGGGAACCAATAGTGATGGGAGGAAAGCTGGGACTCAAATCAATGGAGTGGACCAGAAGGAAGAAAGAAACAACCAAACAGAAAAGAAGGAAGAAACAAGAATTCAAACAAATGAGGAGAGGCTTAGGAACCTCCAGGACATCTTTAAATGTCCCAACATCCAAATTATAGGGGTACCAGAAGGGGAAGAGGAAGAACAAATGGAAAACTTCTTTGAACAACTAATAAAGGAGAACTTCCCCAATCTGGCAAAGGAAATAGACTTCCAGGAAGCCCAGGAAGCTAAGAGAGTCCTAAAGAAGGTGGACCCAAGGAGGAACACACCAAGGCACATCATAAGTATATTAACCAAGATCAAAATGAGGAGAGAATGCTAGAAGCAGCAAGGGATAAGGGGACAGTCACCTACAAAGGAGTTCCCATCAGACTGTCAGCTGATTTCTCAAAAGAGACCTTCCAGGCAAGAAGGGGCTGGAAAGAAGTATTGCAAGTCATGAAAGTCAAGGACGTACATCCAAGATTGCTCTATCCAGCAAAGCTGTCATTTAGAATGGAAGGGAAGATAAAGCGATTCTCAGATAAGGTCAAGTTAAAGGAGTTCATCATCACCAAGCCCTTATTATATGAAATGTTAAAGGGACTTATCTAAGAAAAAGAAGATAAAAAGTAGGACAGTAAACAAAAGCAAACTCACAGATATTAACAACCACACCTAAAACAAAAGCAAACTAAGCAAACAGCTAGAACAGGAGCAGAAACACAGAAATGGAGATCACATGGAGGGTTGGCAACAGGGGAGTGGGAGGAGGAGGAGAGCGGGGAAAAGGTACAGAGAATAAGTAGCACAGATGGTGGGTAGAAAATAGACAGGGGGAGGGCAAGAATAGTGTGGGAAATGTAGAAGCTAAAGAACTTATGACACATGGACACGAACTAAAGGGGGAGAATGTGGGTGGGAGGGGGTGAGCAGGGTGGAAGGGAGTGAATGGGGGAAAATGGGACAACTGTAATAGCATAATCAATAAAATATAATTTAAAAAATAAAAAATAAAAGTATACATCTGTCCAGACAGCAAAACAGATCTCTAAGGAGTGTGCCAGCCCCCGGCGTGGAACCGCCGAGGCAGAGCGCCAGCCCTGGCCTTCACACCAGGGGAGGCCTTGGTGGTCATCTGGAGCAGCTCCTTCCTTAGATTCCTGACTAGTCTCTCTGAGAACCTGGAAAAAGCCAAGGACCTTTCCGGCACAGACACCCCCACTGTTGCACCCAATTTCTGTAGGTCTGAGGATCTCTTGAAGACCAGTGTTCAGCACGATTCCAGGCTGGAGCCCCACTAGAGAACAGCGCCCACCCCGACGGAGAGCCGACGCTGCGATGGCCACTGCTCTCGTCGCTGGAGCACGACAGTGAAGGCAATGCATGACGCCCCTGCTCTCGTGGACCTTCCGTCTAGTGGGGGAGGCAAATGGTTTCTGATCATGACAGGTGCGAGGAAGGAAATAAACAGGGTAAGGGGAGGCACTATGCCGGTAAGAGAGGTAGGGAGACTGACTTAAGTTGGGTGGTCAGGAAGGCACTCTTACAGGAGGTGACATTAGGACAGAGACCTGAAGGATGAGAAAACTGTAGAAACAGGAGAGACAGATGGAAGAATGTCCCTGCCAGAGGTAAGAGCAAGTGCAAAGGTCCTGGGGTAGGAATAACATTGGGGTTGTTGAGGGTCTCCAGGGAAGCTGGTGTGACTGAAGGAGAGTGAACAAGGGGGAGAATGGTATGAGGAGAGTGTGGGAAGAGAGGCGGAAGCCACATCATGCAGAAGTTGATGAGAATGCTCTCTGCCTTAACTGTTCCATGTTATTCAAACCCAGTCCATGCTTCAAGACCCACCTCTTCCAGGAAGCCTTCTCTGCCTGCTCCAACCCACCATCTCTACCACTCCGCACCCCCGGGACAAGCCTCAGAGTCTGTCCGAATCATGTATCCATGAGGCATGTCCTCAGCAACATCCAAAACTTCTTGAGGCGAAGGACTAGATATTAATTCTTGTTCTTCTCTAAGTGTGAAGCTGTAATAAATATTCAACCAAGACTTCCTGCACTGAGAAAGTTCATGCAGCATCAGCATGAATGAAGCTGAATGTAGTAGCACCAGCCCGCCAGGTGCCCCTGGGCAAGTGACATTGCTTGAGCCTCTGTTCCCTTATTACTAAAATGGGCCCAGTAACAATGTCTAAGGCAAGCGTTGCCGTGAAGATGATTAAGTCTTCAGTAAACCTTGGCTACTGTTACATCTGCGAGTTTTAATAACATCATCGATCACCGTCTCTGCTCTATAGTGATGACACAGAGACCCCAACTAGAGAGCTAATCTCTGATGGGTCTATTAATGGTGCAACTAGAGTTAGAGCGGTTATTCTTAGACCATATACCAAATCATCAGTGAGGATTCCCCCGTGGCAGCTTCCTGTCTGTACAGAGGCAAGTCCTGGCCTTGCCTCTGTCACAGATACAAGGCCCTTACGTGGCTTTGCCCTTCTCAGCATTGCCCAATGTCCGGCTCTCGTACAGAGTGCTGTCAGAAAGTCAAGACACTTGACCCTGGCTCTGCCCCCAGGGGCCATTGGGCAATACGTTGCCCCTCCAGGCCTCAGCTCCCCTTTGAACACAGGGCAGGCTATTCTACGTGATTCCTGCGGGGCTTGCAGCCCTGGCACTCCCTGAGTCTGTTTAGGCAGCAGCCCCAGAACCATGAGGCAGGCAGGGCTGGGGAGTCTGGTCAGGACAGCCTACCACAAGGAGAGGGAGAGAGAACTGGAAGACAGAGACAGCTTTGGCTGGGGCTGGGGGTTAGGGGTGGGAGGGAAGGAGGAGACAGGAGGAGGAGGGACCTCGGCAGGCGGGAGGTGTGGAGTGGGAGGCAGACCCAGCCCCGAGCTCAGAGTGGTTTCCTGTTGCCCTGCTCTAAACCCCTCCGCATTCCTGCAGACCTTCAGACTGCCGGAGCGACTCAGCCTGCTGCCTTCCTGCCACTGAGGTACACACGACCCCTGCCCTGCCTTTCCCTTCTACACCCTGCACCCTACTCCCTAGTTCACTCCTCCAGCGTTTGTACGGGGTGGGGGGTGGGGAGGATGCTGTGCTGGGAGGTCTGGGGTCAGGGAAGGGGGCGCTCATCTCCTTTGAGCTCTACCACCGCTCCCCTTCAGGGCCGGGCCGAGGACGCTCTGACTGTTGCTTTTCAGTGCAGTCACAGTATAACTTCTAGGTTTGCAGAAGATAATCTCGCTACGTCTTGGAGGGAGTCCTCTCTCCGTGGCTGTCTCTGGTTTCAGAGGCTGCCTGCCTGTCCCTCTGTGCTCCCTTTGCAAATGTGGCAGCCACCTCCTTCCCTGGGAATCTGATCTGGTCACAATTGCAAGGGGGACCTGCCAGCAGCCAGTGCCTGCCCAGCTCCCCGTTCCAGGAGAAACTGCCTGGACTTGGCTCTTGATCAGGGGCTCTATTTTCCCAAAGGGACTTTGCATGAATGATAAATTAATCTCCAGAAGGCTAAGGGGGTCTTTACCTTTAATGAGCACCTCCGGGAAGGCTCCTGTTTCCCTTGAACTCTCCCTCATCGGCATCCCCACCGCCAGACACAAACTGAGTCCCAGGCACCAGTCAGCCTCGGGTCAGGCATTGTTCCTGTGCTGGGCTCCCTGGGGTGTAAACACGGGAACTCACTAGTGGTAGCCCTTACTTAGGAGTCTAGACCTGAAGGCCCCAGGCATCTGATACTATCCAACCCCAGCGCTGGGTCCTCTGGGAGGCTGGGTGTGGTGGGGAATGTGCTGAGAGGGGGAAGGGAAAAGGTAAGACAGAGAAGGCTCCAGGGCAATTTTTTTACACCTCCTTGTTTTGAGAAGTTTAAACCCTACACAGGACTGGTGCTTAGCCATTTAGGGTGTTAGTTCTTCTTCAGATAACCCCCTTCCAGTCTTTACCCTGCTGGCCCCACTGGCCGGGTGGTGAGGGGCCTTCCGGCACCCTGAAGGATACCGCGAGAAAGGGGCGCTGGGATGCGGCGTGGTCTTCCCCGAAGCTCAGTCTGCTCAAAAGTGAGCAGAGAGGCAAGCTTTTCCTCCAGAAAGGACAGCATTCTATGCAGAACACATAGAGAAAATGTTTTCCCCAGCAATACCGTCGGGTTAAATTTCTCTACACCCCAGTGCTGATGGGAGCGTGAGAAGCAAATCAGAAGCAGAATGGCAGACTTGAGGCACACATTGTGTGTGTGATCTTAGGTAAGTCTCTCCTGTGGCCTTAGTTTCCCCATCTGTAAAGTAAGAGGGTTGGACTTGATGGTCTTTGAGGCACCTGAGATTTTCTGAAACTTTCAGATGATGGTCTATTAAATGGGAACCCACAGACTAGCCTTTGAATGGGCTTCAAGGCATCTGCGAGCCCCTACAGTAGTGTGTGTGTGTGTTTGGAGAGAAATGGAGCACAACAGGGTGTTCACATCCTCAGTATTCAGATGTTCGCAAATGGATGCGTGACCCCCCAAAATAGCCAGAGGCATGGTGTGGGAGACGCAGGAGATGGGGACTAGAAGCTAACATATGTTTGCAGGGGTCGAGAAATTTTGAACTTGAAGTTGTTGTGGGAAGAGTTAACTTGCAGCCATCAGCTGCCACATCGACAAAGCCTGGAGCAGAGGGTGGGAGGGGGGTGGGGGCTGGAGAAGGAATCAACTTGTCAGAGTTTCTCCAAGTCCCACCCACTGAAAAGCTCTTCTTTGCCATGACTCACTCCAGGAGGAATGCGAGTTGCCACGGTAACCTTTTTTTCAGGGTCTCTGCCTGCTGGCTGGGAGAGGATGCTGGGAACACTCAAGAGTACATTGGGCTCAGTCTGAATGTCCCCCACTCCACTGTGTCCCCAAATACTACAAAAGCGGACTGCAGGCCCCACCCTACTGATCTCCTGGGATCCTACGGATCCCAGGGCAGCTGTGGGGCACAGATGAGACAGGGTTTTGAAGCTCCACCTTTGGCCTGCATAGGCCATTTGACCTTGAACTAAGAGCTCCTCCTTTCTGAGCACCAGTTTCCTCCTTGGTTAAAGAGCAGTAACAGTAGCCATCTCAAAAGGAAACCATGTGGGCAAAACGAGGTCATGCACAAGGAAGCGCCTGCTGAAATGTGGCCCTCCCCCCGAGTGAGGAGTTTTACAGCTGATGCATTATGGCATCCAAAGAGTTGGTGAGAGCATTCCCAGCTTTCTTCTTTGGCAGCTCCATCATCTGCAGGGTTGTCTATAACTTCCCTTTACAAAAAGTGCTAACGGGCATACTAAAAAATATATTGTTTAAATTCATTTTGACTTGAGCCCCTTTCTAAGTATTTCCCAAGAGTGTTGTACCATCCAGTGTTGAAAGAGCGCTGGTCAAGGCACCAGCAGAAGAGGGTCCGACTCACAGTGAATGACATTGGAAAGACCCTTTCCATCTCTTGGCCTCAGTTTCCCAACCTGTTAAACAGGGAATTTCACCTAGATGGTCTCCAGTTGCCCTTCCTGCTCTGAAGTCCTACAAACCTAAATTCCAGTTACTGCCTTCACTAGAAAGAACAGCTGGCCTAATTTTTGACAATCCCTGTTCCATAGTTGAAAAGAAAACAAGAGAGGAGGGGCCATAAGATCTTGGGTTGCATAACAGTCCTGCTAAAATGTTTATCCGTCTGTGGAGGGTTGTCAGCCATAGCACGGCTGCGGTGAGCTATTCACAAGAGCAGCTTTTCTTGCTGAAAATAGGCTATAAATAGGAAAGGACGGTGGAGGGAAGGAAGGAGCTGAGGACTGCTGCGAACAGGAGAGTGTTTGTTCGTTGGTGTCACTGAGACTGGTAGCTAAGTGTGCAGAGAGAACCAGGGACAGACTCAAACCAATGAGGATGCAGATCATACACACTGATTTCACCAGTAGGCACCTCCTGGCACAGCTAAAACGAAAAGCCTCGGTCAATACATGAGCAGAGCCAGAGAGCTTATGCACTCACATACCTGGTACCTTGACTCACAGACAATCTCCAGGTAAACATCTTGATGCACCCCTACCTGCACAGGCTGAAGTGTACAGGTGCTGAGTCAGTTAGACATGCACACAGGCACACAGCTTCACACTGAGGTCCTCCAGTCCACACACAACTTCTATGGACATACAGTCAGGCATGCGGACACAGCTGCCATTAGCAGCCACATACAGATGTGCACAGCCAGACAAAACTACAGGTCATGATGGGAAGGTAGACATGTGACATACATACATAGAGCATCAGACCACCGTTATATTTTAGAGACAGAGAAACTGACACTCAGGAAGGGAAAAATAACTCATTCAAGGTCATGCAGCAAACTGATGTCTGAGCCAAACTCTCCGATGTTTGGAAATATCCAGATGTTTACCCTGCTTTTTTTCTTTCCATTTGATCAGCTTACCACATCTACACACCTCCCTCCATGGGCAGCAAGCCCTGTGGATAGTAAACAATAAGCAGTGCTTTCTCTCCTTTGCTGACCTGCAGTGGTCCACTCCAGCCCACATGGCTTTGTCACTGGGGTAGTGGGGTGATATGGCTAACAGGTGGGTGCTCATTTGCTTCCTGCAGACTCCCTCCCTAACCTTGGTCTTTAAATGAGGGGAGGGTAGGCTGGAGCAGAGGTTTCAGCTGACCCCAGAGATTAGAGAAGCTACCTTTTCTCCACAGCACAGAGCCTGTATCCTAACCCAGACCCTGCACTCAGGGACTGCTGGGCTGAGCAGGGCCAGAGTCAGTGTGGGGCGACCTGACAAAACTGTTTAGAAAAACAGCCTCCTAGGGAAGTTAACTCTGTCCTTACTCATCAAGCCATAGGGCTGGAGGGCTGGAGGGAACATATGGATGGACATACCCATTCTCTCAGAGCTGAGTCCTTCCAGAAATGTGGCGTTAGCCTGTCTCATCAGGGTATCCCTGTGAGTCACCCCGTGTTAGTCCTGGCATTAGGATTCCAGACTGATCAGAGAAAAAAGAAAAAAACAAAACAAGGGTAACAATGGGAAGTTTAGCTTAGCCACCAGCTCGCTGCAGGACCTTGAGTGAGTTGCTTTCCCTTTCTGGTCCTTGATTTCTCTGTTTCTAAAATCAGAAGCACAGCAAAGAGGTTTCACAGAGCTTGTGATTCACAGTCCTTTGGTAGTGACTGCCAGAAAAACAGTTCAGGATCCAGATGCCACTGTGGACTTTAGGGGAAATGATACAATTGACTAGTCATGTCTGCCACATGTGCAGGAGGAGCAGATGGAGGTATAGATGCCACGTATTTGGGATGTGACACATTGGACTCTTGGATGTTGTTTCTCATCCCCTCCATTTGTGGTCACACAGATACAGCGGTGGCCCCTAGGGGGAGCCAAGGAGGAGAGCCCGAAGCTCCACCCTGGGGTGAAACGTGGCAGCTTAGACGCCTTTATGGAATCTAAGTCAGACTGATTTCCAGTCTCAACCTCTGGGGTTATTTCTGAGTTGCCCAGCTCTTCAGTCCTAGGCTTAAGCACCCATAACACCCTAAAAGTTTCCCTTGGCTTCTTCCCTTCCCACAAGGAGTGTTGGAAGTGGAAGCAGAGAGTCAAGGGCTGGGCTGGGAGAGGTGACACTCTACAAGGCTTCTGTCTGAGTTGGCTCAGCATGTCAGTAATAAAAGGAACCTCAGGGACCATCTGGCCCCAGGGTTTTCAAATTGTGTTCAGAGGCACCCAGGGAAGCTCCAAGGCCTCTCAGGGAGTGTCCAAGTGTGTAGGACTTCAGCCCTATCTCAACTCCACTTGTACCTGCTTTAGTTTGGTTTTTTTTTTTTTTTTAGTTTCAAGCTGACTTATAGAATAGATAATAATACATTCACGTGTTTCAACAAACGCAAAGGGCTTTAGATGTTTCAACTGTGGACTTCGGCAGCAAGTTCCATGGCGAGGAAGGGCTCCCCGGCCTGCATCGTTTTGTATACCACTGATTGACAACAGTGTCTGTGCAGACGGGCAGGGCAAGGTGAGGCCTGGGAGCAGGAGCCTCCCCTAAGTCTGCATGGTGCGCTGGGCAGTCTTAGGACTCCTGACTGTCGCGTTGCCTCTTTGTGGCTGTGTCTGCTCCCCGGAGTGCCAGTGTGCACAGGCTGGCCGCTGCGGCACCTCGCTGGCCTGGCTCGGCCCTCTTTCCAAGTCCCAGCTCCCTGGTAGGCCTGGCTCATGGGCTCCTATTTAGCCACTAGACTTGTTTACCTCTCTGGGCTTATTTACCATGAATGTGTGTTTTTGGAAGCCTTGTTTCCAAGCCAAACGGTGGGAGTGAGATGCTTGTTTTACGTCAGCAGCCCAACTGAGAGGCCGGGTTGGAGGCTGGGCTGGTGGCCCCTAGACCGAGAGGGGCAATGTCTCCTTTGTTCCACCCCAACCGCCTTTCTCCCTGGGCCACAAAGAGCTGGGATCCTTGCCCTGGATTCTTGAGGGGGGGATGGAGATTCCGGGATCCTTGAATTTTAAGATGCTCTTCCAAACAACATTGCTTACTTCTTGGATTCTCTCATGTAGATCACTGTGAGCCTTGTGAGGTAGGCATGTGGTTTCCATTTCACAGATAGAGAAATGGATGGAGGCCCAGAGAGGGAAAGTCACTTTCGGAAAGTCATGCATCTGCTAACTGGCAGAGCCAGGACTTGGACCTGTGTGTTCCATCTCCAGAGCCCATGAGTTTACCCTTATGCTCTTCGGCCTCTAGGAAAGTTTATAACCACTCTGTGTAACAGGATAGCCCCAACCACACATAGTATTTAGATTTAAATTAATTGAAATGAAATACAATTAAGAATTGAGTTCTTCATTTGCACTAGCAATGTGTTAAGTGTTTGAGAACCACATGTGGCCAGTAGCTGCCATAGTGGATGGTGCCTCATCTCAGAATGTTCTATTAGATTGTTGCTTTGTCAACATTTTACTTGAATCAGATTTCATAATTACAGACCAGATTCTGTGCTTCACATTGTTAAGTCTATGATTCCAAGACCCACGGTCTAAAATTCTACTATTCTGAGATTTCCCCCAGTTCTGACTTTCGGCAACTTCTCAGTATCCAGGGAGAGCTCGAAGGGAGCCCTTTAGGTCTTGAGGGAGATGAACTGGGGGGCTGGTGTACTTTTCCATCCCCGGAGTCTGTCTAAGGAGAGAGAAGTGACCTCAGCTCCAGGTCCTGCTGGCAGCCAGGCACGGTGTTCAGCCATGTCCAGAGCAAATAAAGGCAAAGGAAGGGACTTGATGTACGGAATAGGAGGAGGTGGTTGCTGTGGGGTGGGGGTGAGCAGTGCCTGCGTTTGATGACCACTGAGCCAAGGGAAACACCTTCTGTTCCTCCTCTGGCCTGCGCTGCCTTCCCTTCCTGCACCTCAGGCCAGTCCGCAGCCCAGCTGGGCCCCATTCAGATGAGCACTGGGGAGGGGGTGGACACTAGGGAAGCCGAGGTGGAGAGCGTGCCAGTGGTGCAGTGGGGCTGCCTGGGCCCTCGCTCAGCCCCAACACTCACTGCCTGAGGCTCTGGGCAGATTTCTTCCCCTCTCTGGGCTTCAGTTTTCTCACCTGTACTATAGGGCAGAAAGGCATGCTTTGAGCCCCCAATGGGAGGCTGGATTAGGAAGAACACTTTAAAATAGATAAACATATGTGTCCTGGCCAGGTGGCTCAATTGGTTGGAGCATCATCCCATACACCAAAAGGCTGCGGGTTCGATCCCCAGTCAGGGCACATACCCAGGTTGTGGGTTCCATCCCCAGCTGGGGTGTGTATGGGAGGCAGCCAACTGATGCATCTCTTTCTCCCTTAAACATATCCTCGGGTGAGGATTTAGAAAAAAGAAAAAGATAAACATATGCATCATCACCAACTAAAGAGCTACAAAGAAGGGAATTTTCATTTAATTCCATCATGTACATGAAGGTGTCTATACTTTCACCAGGCATGCCAGGCCTAGGCTTGACTAGCAAAGGGTGAGTGTGCAGCTGGTAAGTGGTGAATGTTGGGGTGACCTTGTGACCTGACCTCGCTGAGGTGACTGTTGTACCCCATTAGCTTTGCAGGGCAGGCACCTGGCCTCTTTGGCCAGTGGCGTTTAACGAACCTCAGAGGCTCACCCCATGGCTCTGCAGGGCACAGGGCTGTGCGTTCACAAATCTAGCTGCTTCCTGTCCCTCTGGGCCCATCATCTAGAGGGAATAGGTTCTGGAACTGGTAATGGGCAGAACCCCAAATCTGGAAAAAAACTCTTCCAAGATCTTGGGTCCTTTTCTTAACACTTTCACTGTCTGAATTTCTCCCCCACTCCTAAACTATGAGGAGGGAGTTGGCCAGCTTGGAAGAGGCCTGGAGGTCACATGACTTCCCTCTCCACCGCAGACTCCTCTTTGGGAAAGTGGGACTAAGCCCTCCCATGCCTGTCTGCCCACCTGCCACATGTCAGAGGCTCTAAGGGGACAGTGTCAAAGTGAAGCTACATGCTTTGGAAACTACAAAGCATGGCAAGATTTAGAATTACTTTTCTCTTCTGGCTGCAAAACTGGGGACAGAAGGTGGCGGAAAGGGTGAGTGTGCCCCTGGCAAAGAAGTGCAGGAAGGTGATGAGATAGGACAGGTGGGAGAGCCACCAGCAAACCTTTCCCTGGCCAGAGAGGGGACATGGCTCCTCTGCTCACATGGAGGATGCAGACTCTGGAGACCCTGGTCTTCCTTCTTGCCTCTCCAGCCAGGCCTATTACATTGACACTCCTAGCTGAGATGTGTCTCCCGAGACTTGGCCTCTCTGTCACTGGAACCCAGACAAGGTGACTTTTTTTTATCCTAGCTGCCAGCCTTGCTTTGACCCTTTACCTTCAATCTCAGACAAGTCCTTCCTTGATGCTTTCTCTCCTGCTCCATCCATCCAAAGCCAGTTGCAGGAGTTGCTCTGCAAGAAGAGAGACATTTCCAACTCTAGACCTGGGGGGAACAAGCCTACAATTGTGTGAGGGGTGGAGGGGGACACACTCCAAAAACTGCCTGGAAGGGGAAGACTGGACTTTCTGGAGGCTGGGGCCAGGGTGAAGCAATGCCAGGCTCCCAGGTAGATTCCTTTAAATTGCTGTTAGTTTTATACCATGCACACCCATGAAATAGGAGGTGAGGTTTAGTGTCTCCGTTAGTCCAATAGAAGGATATTATGAACTCTGCACTTCCCTTGCCTGTTTCTGCTATTCAAATACTAAAATCCAGGTGAAAGTGTTTGCTGCCAGAGGTGATGCTGTGTGCCAAGACCAGCATGTGCCAGTGCCATTTTAAGGGCCCAGCCTGCCACCTGGGTTCACCTAGTCTAACTCAATTAATGGAAGGGGGAACCATGGGCTAGAGAGGATGAAGGATGCATCACCAATTTGCCAAAACACTATTGAGGTGCAGTAAGAATCCCTGGCATGTAATTCGAAGCCGAGTATTTTGAGTGTTTTTTCCATACCTCCAAGGTACTTGTCAGTTGAGACATCCTGGGAAGAACTAGGGATGATAAGCCCAATCTGGAAGTTTGGGGGGACACTCAAGGGAAGACAGGGTGACAGTTTACCTTGACAGAAGGTTTGTTGGGGGTAGAAGGAGTATAGGACAGGGAACAGAGCAGACCAGGAGAAGTCTGAGGGAGGCAAATGTAGATCAGTGTAAGGGAGAAATTTTTAAAGGCATTTGAAAATAGAAGCACATTTAGTTAGAACAAGAAATAAAATGTCTTTGCCATCGATTCTCACAAAGGGATGGCATTTTGGGCGTAGAATCACCAGAGGAGATTTGGCTTCAAGATCCCTACCAGTCAGGAGAGTATTAGAGTCAAGAGTTCAGCATTTAGCTCTGGCTGGTGTGGCTCAGTGGACTGAGTGCCAGCCTGCAAACCTAAAGAGTCACAGGTTCGAGTCCCCTTCAGGGCACATGCCTGGGTTGTGGGCCAGGTCCCTGACAGGGAGTGTGCAAGAGGCAACCACACCTTGATGTTTCTCTCTCTCTCTCTCTCTCTCTTCCTCCCTCCTTTTCTCTAAAAATAAATAAGTAATATCTTTTTTAAAAAAAGAGCTCAGCATTTAAAGAGTGAGGTCTTAGCCATGACCAGGACAGGAGAATTTTCTAGATCTCAGCTAATACCCTTTAACTATGAGCGGGAAAGAGAACACGCAGCACATAGAAGCATTTGGACGGTCACCCAGGAGGACCCAGAGCAATGCTGCCCTTTCTGGGCAGAATGGAGAAAAAAATGCGGCCACCCCCAGGTTTCCGCAGGCTGCACTCCAAGACTACCGTTCTTTGTTTCAGAATGTAGATCTCATTGTCTCAGATTGGCATGAAGTTGCTGCCTATTAACGTCTTCCGTGACAGAGGGGATAGGGAGGAAGAAAGAGGAAGAGATGGAGGAGGAGGAGGAGGAAGAGGAGGAAAGTCTGGGGGAGGGGGTAGGAAAATAATTCTAGGACATCAGGGACGGAAGGTCCCTTGAACAGGATCTGGTTTGGCATTGTCCAAACTTGACAAACTAGCCAATCATCTTCGCGATCACTTTTTAAAAACCTAAAATAAACGTACTGAGGAAGGAAACTGTGTGATTGCCGTAAATGGGAAAATCAGTGTACCTCTGTCATCAATAGAAGGAAGCTATAAAAATATATACAAAGAAGACAAAACAACTTCGTTAAATTCCAGCTGGATATAGTTTCCTGTGAAGGCTCTGAGCCGGAGGCGGGCTCTCTCTGCGGAAGGACGACGACGGGGTTAGAGCAGCTGCAAAGGCGTCTCAGCATCCTGCTAAGACTGTTCTCATACAGTTGGGGCTGAGAGGGAATTTAGGAGACGCAGCTCCCTCCCACGTCTTTCTCTATCAGTTAAGACGCACATCTAGAACCACCCTGCGTATCCCTGGAGCCCAGCCTCTGAAGGAACCCTCCCTCCCAAAGGAAGCCGCCTACTCACGCCCGCAACCTCTCTCCCTGCAGGGCTCCCAACACCATGAACGCCTGGATCTTCTTTCTCCTCTGCCTGGCCGGGAGGGCCCTGGCAGCCCCTGTAAGTACCCAAAGATCGTCTCCGCTTGGTCTTACCTCCCCACCAGCTCGGGGCCATCGACTCTGCCAGCTCTGAGTGCTCAGGAGGGACAGGGACTCCCCTATCTCAAGTTATTTATCTTATAAAGAGTTTTTCCCCTTAAACTAATAAGCTCAGGATAAAAATTGCAACAAGGACCCCTAGGTGAGAGATTCCAGAGAAAAGAGATTTCCTTGTAATAAGATGGACTGTTTGGCAGGCAGTTCCTCAGACCTCGACAAGGATTTCTTTAGAGGGAGGAGACCCCTATGCCACACGAGGAATTCCAGCAGAGGGGGAGCGGTGCTGGTGGGATGATTTTAGAGGAGAGTCGAGTCACAGGGGGAGGGAGAAGTTAGTTTCCGAATCAGTGAGGGCTATTTGGATGCAAGCAACAGACCTTGATCTGAGAAAACTTGGGGGAGAAAGGGTATAGAGGTGGACTATAAAACCAAAGGCCTTGGGGAGGACTAGAAAAAGGAAGGACCGGGAGGTAAGAACTAGCGGACAGTCTCTGACTGGTTGCCATCGGAATAGATCTGCTCCAACAGCTTCCACATGAGAGAAGGTGCCAAGAAGGTTACTGAAAAATTCAAGGAATGCCAGTCTGGCTGACCTTGGGTCCTGGGCCCACTTCTTGGTCAGGGGAGTGGGGGTCACCTGGACTCACGCAGTCCCTCCAAGAACTGTGCGCAGAGGCCTGGGGGTGGTTATGCAAAGCTGGCCTGGGAGCCTTTACCAGGGGAGGGAGGAAGAAACCTGGGGCAGGCAGAAAGAAGAGTTTCCTTCCACACATGGTTCCCTTACCCGCTCATCACGAGCAGGTGTGAGTGATGGTAGTTCTCTTGTTCAGGTGGGTAGATTTTGGCAAAAGTTTTGACAAGGTTAACATTATTTTCGGAAGTGGCCCCAGTTAGCCAGTGGCCTCAAAGTTATACGTTATCTTGCTTCTTCCTACGCCAAGTTGACATGGCAAGAAGGAATTGCCTAATTGTCATCATCACCACAATCACACCACATCATGGGGAAGAGAATGACAGCTGTTAAAACTCATGGTGTTTGTCCGCCCTCTGGTCTGTTTTCCCCTCTGTGAGGTGGGAGGAGGTGGTCTGCTTCAGTGGTTTTCAGACTTCATTGACGTCAAAGCAGTGAAATGCATTCCAGGCTACAGCTGAGGTGGACACCTGAGACAGGCGATGTGTGAGGTCTGGGGTCCTCAGGGTCCATGGGGTCTCCATGGGCGCCTTCTCCTTTGCCCTGTTGTCCCACCCACAGCGGTCCCTGGGGCACAGCCTTGGGATCTCTAGTGAGCTGCTCTCCTACCTCCCCAGCTTTAGGTTCCAGGTCAGAAGCAGTTCAGCAGCAAAGCTGACCTTGGCCTTGATCTTCACCTCTCTGAATCCCATTTTCTCTTCCCAACAGCAGCAGGAAGCCCTGCCTGATGAGACAGAGGTAGTGGAGGAAACTGTGGCTGAGGTGTCCGAGGTAGGTGGGTGGTGCCCAGACCCTCACCCCCTGTGCCCACATCTCTTTTCCCTGGGGCAACCAGACAGGTGCTGTGGGTCACCTGCTGGAACGGGGACATTTGTCCCCTTCTCATGTGCACACAGCACAGATATAAACCCTACATAACCTTCAATCATGACCCACTACTGAATGCTTCCCAAAACTTTGGTGGAACCCTACAGGTGGAGCCACAATTCTGAAGAGTTTTATTTTTTAAGCTGTGGGACCATTTTTCTTAGATGGTCACTGGTCTCCCCATACAGCAAGCAGATGACAGGGGAGCTGCCCCTGAATGGTTGGCAGGGGTGGAAGGCTCAGCACCGCCTCTTGCCCTCACACCCCTGGTGGCCCCCAACACCTCTCAGAAGAACTCCAGGGCACAGCAGACAGTGGGTCTGTAAGTGGGATGCACCTTTTGGAGCAAGCACTGGTGCTCTCCATGACCTGGGCCCAGCCTGCCTCCACCTGGTCGCTTCACCGTCCCCACGTGGGGACCTAAAGCTTTCAGCAAGTCCCCTCCAGCCTTTAGTCCTTTCTTCCAGCTCTGGGATGAGGGTGGTGCCAACTGACTTGTTCTTCTCCCTCCCACACAGGTACCTGTGGGAGCCAACCCTGTCCAGGTAGAAGTAGGAGAATTTGAAGAAGGTGCTGAGGAAGCCGAAGAGGAAGTGGTGGCTGAGAGTAGGTTCCTTGTCACATCCAGTCTCTGCCCTGTGTCCCCTGGGCACGGGATGTGGGCACAGCCTACAGGAGGTTCCTTCCCAAGGAAATGCAGGGTGTGTGGGGGGGGTCCTCCCTACAGCGGGTGCTGCAGAGTAGGAATGGCTTTGACTTAGCAGTCAGGAATATTCTCTGGAATCTGGGAAAGATCTATTTATAGCCAGGCTGTCCCTGCTGTGAGAAGCAGGAAGGGAGGATCCTCAGTTGCAAACAGCCTTCTCCCCTTATGGCACTTGTTCCAAGGGGGGTTTGCATCCTCAGGGAGGTCACTTGTCACGTGATCTCTGCAACGGCCCTATCTTAGCCCAAGCCCCACACAGGAAGAGACCTGAGAGGACCTCAGAAGCTTTCACACTCATTCGCTTATTGGATTTTCACATGGCCACAGGGAAATGAGGCCTAAAATCTGGCCCAACTCATAGGATGCTGTCCATGGAGTTAGTGCCAGAGAGAGAGGACCCCGGTCCTCTGGCTCCACCCACTGTGTTGGCATCTCCATCCCACAGAGTGGAGAGGCATCGGACCCCTGGGGTTCACAGCATGGACTTGACAGGCAAACCAACCCAAGTCTGCACTCAGACTTGTCAGCCCTCTGCAGGCACCCTCACACTGCTTGCTCAGTGCATGCAAGCCTCAGCATCACCACCCCTAATGGGAGCAGGATGAAGGCAGCAGGCCCTGGCCCCAGGCTGTGGGGATCTGAGACAAAGCATAAGAGCCCTTGGCCCAGGAGCCAAGCCTCAGGAGGAAAAGGCTACGTTGAGCTCTCATTCTGAGGGCACAGAGTTTTTGTCGGATTGCAGGGGCGCTACCCGATCCTGTTCCTTTTCCCCTTCCCCCTCCCCCTCATCTGGTGTTCACCAGATGCGGAGGGGCTCTACTGCTCACTGTGGGTCTCAGGGCTCTTCCCCCTTTCCCCCTGCAGCCCCTCAAGCCTTTCTTGTTGGGCCTCACAGCTCTCTGGCTCCATGACGACAGCTGACTTTCTCACTTATTCTAGAAAGTCTATTGTAGAACCCTAAACCGCCTCACTATGACTGACCAACCGGGAGCTGAGAACACAATGTTGCTTCAATCCTCAGGGAAGCCATATGGCACCCTGTGTGCCTGGGTCCCAGATGAGCTCACAGTACCCGCAAAATGTGCGCGACCATGACCTCCCACTGGATCTTTTATCCCTAGGCTGAGCCAGCTGCTCCGTTAAATGCTGACTCTGAGCTCAGCAGGAAAAGGGAGGATTCAGCTGCCTGAAGCCCAGAATGGGGGGCACAGGCAAGGACTTCTGCCCCAGGATCAGTCTGGATTGGGGTGGGGCAGATGTGCTAAGCCGGGCGGGGCTAATGACATGCCCTTGCACTTTGCCAGACCCCTGCCAGAACCACCACTGCAAACACGGCAAGGTGTGCGAGCTGGATGAGAACAACACCCCCATGTGCGTGTGCCAGGACCCTACCAGCTGCCCTGCCCCTATTGGAGAGTTTGAGAAGGTGAGCAGAGGGATGAGGTGGAGGGCTGGGGGACCAGGCCCTTCCCCACACGGAGCCTCTGCCTAAAAAACTGTTGGTTTGGAGGTCCTACTGAGCAGCTCTAGTATCAAAAGTGTGCTCACTAGGTACAGTCACAGCAGGAAAGTGGAGGGGAGTCAGAGGTGGCGCTCTGCCTGTCACTGGAACTCTCCAGCAACCAGTGGAACTGATCCGGCAACACCAAATTCTGAGCTCTGTGTTGGACTCGGACAGGAACACATCAGCACCAGGCGCTGGGCTTTCTTTCTCAACAAGGGAGCAGCCTGGCCCAGCTTCCGGTCCAGGGATGTGGGTTCTGGGTCAGACTGAAGGTCGACTTCAAACTCTACGCCCACCACTTTCTATGAGATCTTGGCTAAGTTGCTAAACTTTTCCAAGTTTCAGTTTTCTCATCTCTAAAGAGGGGACAGAAGTAGTCGCTTACCTCATAAGGCTATTGTGGGGATCTGCCAGATAATGCTGGGCACTTAGTAAGTACCAAGTGTGTGCTATTTTTAAAAATCTTTCAAGTCTGTCCATTCTGCTCCTCATAGGACTCAATCAACTGACCAGCCAGCCAGCCAGCCAGCCAAGTAAATATGTATTGAGTACACACCCGTGCTGACCATTGCGCTACTGACCCGGCCAGGATAGCGAATGTAGCCCAGCCTCATTCCCACCATCTCTTATCTGGATTCTCCACCTTCTCTCTCCCCAGTATAATGCACTCTCTGAGCTGCAGTTTTAGCACCATCATCATCATCATCATCATCATCTCTTCCCTCCTCACCCCCCATCCCACTGCTCACAGACTCCAAGTTTCCCATTGCAGGGATCCATAAACAAGTACATGCAGCAGGTTCAACCCAAGGCTCCCCCTGCTGACACTGGCTACTTACTGCCACTGCCCTTGGTCAGCCCTTGGCATCTCAGCTTGACCACTGCCACACACAGAGACTCCCTGGGAGGATCCCCATGACTCAGCAAACAGTTGTACTCACAGCTGAGATTTAGTACAGAGATGTATTAAGGATGTACAGCTGGGCCCTGGCTGGTGTGGATTGAGCACCAGCCTGTGAACCAAAATGTTGCAGGTTTGATTCCCCATCAGGGCACATGCCTGGTTTGCTGGCTAGGTTCCCCAGTTAGGGGTGTGCAAGAGGCAACCAATTGATGTATCTCACTCATTGATCTTTTTCTCCCTCCCTTCCCCTCTTATGAAGTAAATAAATAAAATCCTAAAAATAAAGAAGGATACACAGCTGGGCCATAGGGGCATAAGACACAGGCAGGAATCCATGGTTGTTTAGGCTTGCTTTCTCTCTCCCCACCCTTGTGATGGGTCTCATGGTCTTCCCCAGCTACAGAAATGTAGCCACAGTGGGCTTCTGCCCAAGGAAGCCCATTAGACTCAGCACCCAATGTTTTACTTGGCAGGTGGCCACGCAGGCACCATCTTCCTAGCACGTGCCCAAATTCCAGACCCCCCGGAAGGAAAGCCGATGCTCAGTGTAATCTACCTTGTTTGTACAGTGGCCTAGGCACAGCAAGCCACATTTATCATTGGTGGCAAGTGTTCTAACAGTGCAGGGACCTGTTTACCAGCCAGCTTCCCTGATGCCAGCCTAGGGCCAACTTTGCAAGCATGCCTTTGTAAGGATAACAATCCCGGGCTTGCTGTGTTCACTCTTCTGCATCCTGTGCCTCTTTGCCATCCCCACCTCTAACTCATCCTGTTCATATCTTCCGGTTCCCCCGTATCTCAGCCCTGACTCAGGCGGGCCTTGGCTCGGAGGCCAACAGTGGCCCTCAGCGTGGGCTGCACTTTGTCCTGGGAGCCAGACACTGGGCTTCTGCTGCGGCCCCACCTGCAGCTCACTCTGTAACCTTGGGTGCCTCATGTTCCTAGCTGGGCCTCCAGTGCCCCCGTCTCTGAAACAGATGAGAATGGCAGTATCAGCGAAGGGCTTTGGGAGTGGAGGTGAGGTGCTCTGTGCTTTGCCAACAGGTGTGCAGCAATGACAACAAGACCTTCGACTCTTCCTGCCACTTCTTTGCCACCAAGTGTACCCTGGAGGGCACTAAGAAGGGCCACAAACTCCACCTGGACTACATCGGACCCTGCAAATGTGAGTCTCCTGGGCCCCCTAGCCTCCCATTTTGGGACAGAGCACTGAACGGGCACTGGTGCTGACTCTGCCACCTCGGGCTGTGAGATCGTGGGCGAACCTCCCTCTCTGAGCCTCAGGGTTCCCATTGATAAAACCAGATGATTGTCTGTGCGCAGGTGCCTCTCAGCTCTGCACCCAGAGCATCTCCCAGAAGGGACTGAGCGGCTGTGGAAGCCCAGAGCAGGGGGCATTTCTTTTCTCTAGTGATGAGGAAAAGCTGACATGGTAAAGGAAAAATGATGCCCACCTGGACTTTAAAGTGTTTTTTTAAATATTTGAATTTTAATGCTTTAAAAGAGGGGTATGTCTGTCAATTCCCCTTAGGCCTCTGTTATTCAGTATTGTCAGATCCTTGACCATCTTGCTCCATTACATTCCTAACTGCTTACTTGAGACACATGATTGACCACCCTCTTCAAACCTGGGAGTCAGGTGTTTGGAGGAGGAATGCCAGGGTGCCGTCAGGCCTTTGGTAGTGATCCCAGGCACAGGTTCAGCACAGGCAGCTCCCCTAGCATTTGAAGCACCCAAGGCCATATTTGCTTCCCCTTCAAGACAGCACCCGTGTTGTGTGTCTGGGACATTATGGCACTGGAGAGAGCTGTTCACTCACTTGCCTCAGGGTGCAGAGCGCAGACATGCGGAGGGAAAACCAGGTTCCCCCTCGGCCCACCCTGCTCTCCCAGTCCTGGGGCCCAGGGTGTGCAGTAGGAAGGCACAGGCCTGGAGAAGGAGGGCCGGGGGAGGAGCGTTGGTAGGAATTCTTGGGCACTGAGACTGAGGAGCGAGCCAAGGAGCCTTTCCCATGTGGCTCTTGCTGTTCTCTGAGGCCTGTTGCTCCCTTCCTCCAACTCTGAGTGTTTCCATCACAGAGGTTCTTGGCCACTCCCCAGCGGCTGGTGGAGAAGACAGTGGTTCTAATCACAGAGGGGCTTTCCATATAGGTCCGAGGATGAGGGAGGAATGGACCCCTAAGCCCCCAGGCAACCATGTGCCCTGGATGCTGGATGAGGCTCTGATAATGTGACCTTGAGCAGCAAGTCCCTTCTCTCTGTGCTGACCTCCAATAAGTCCCACATGAGGGGGAGACGTGGATGGAATCTCCAGGCACAACATTCTGGGATTCTAAGTTCCGGAGACCAGGATGGAATAACTATCACTAAGAACATTCTGGTGGTTAAACATTCCTAACACCCCACTTTCCCCAACCCCACTAAGCTGGGCCTGGGATAGATGTTATTCCTCAGCCTCCCAGTTTCAGACTCCTCCCAGTGGTTGACGTCACCACTGTGGATCCTGGGCCCATCACCCAGATAGTTGCAGGGGCCATTGGAGCGATCAGGTCAAGGCCGAGGGAACTACAGACAGGCCTTTGTGCTTGTCCATTTGCAGAGCTTTCTTCCCCACATATGACCTCCTTTGCTTGTGTGGCATGACGAAGCTGTGCCTTAGAGAGGCTGCGCCACTGTGCCCAGGGCACTGATTAAAGTAACTGTAGGAGGAAGGCACAGAGTGGGGAGAGCTGGCATCCGTGCTGACCACCCTTGTATTTTGGACCCCAGACATCCCCCCCTGCCTGGACTCCGAGCTGTCTGAGTTCCCCCTGCGCATGCGGGACTGGCTCAAGAATGTCCTGGTCACTCTGTACGAAAGGGATGAGGACAACAACCTGCTGACCGAGAAGCAGAAGCTGCGGGTAAGTGGTCTCTTTCCAGGGCACCTGCCTGGCCTGGGCTGGACAGCTCATGGCCCTGGGCTGTCTGAGAGCCACAGTCCCCAGGTCAGAGTCAGGCCTCCAAGGGTAAGCCTCCATCCCAGCCCCGACAGGATCCTTCATCCCAGCTGCTGGGACACGGACTGCTGCTTGCTGCCTTGGAGGTTCGTGGTGCACAGTCACATCTAAAGGCTCGGGGAGGTCCTGAAGGGACGGGACCTGCTGCTCACTCTGCCCAGCTCAGTGTTAGACAGGAGACACAAACCATCCTGCTTTTTTCCTTCCAAGTCTGTGGAGCTTAAATCTAATGGACACATCAAGCTCTTAGAGTACTGATAAAATGCAGATGCCTGGGCTCTGCCTCAGGCCCACTGGATCAGTGTTCCTGTGAAGCAAGACCCACATAGGTCACTGTGATGTGGCAGCTCTATGGAGAGCCCTCTGAGATCACCCCAGGCCTCCACTTCTGTGGATGAGACGCTGATAACCCACCTATACCACTTCCTTCCCTCATCTTGAACCCTGGGCTTGGCTGACCTCTGCCTGCTCTGGCCCCCTGTCAGAGGTGGGAGGGACCCTGGCTGGTCTGGATGGTCTCCCTAGACCCTTTGTTACACAGTGTTGCTCTACTCCCACAGGTGAAGAAGATCCACGAGAATGAGAAGCGTCTGGAGGCTGGAGACCACCCCGTGGAGCTGCTGGCCCGGGACTTCGAGAAGAACTACAACATGTACATCTTCCCTGTGCACTGGCAGTTCGGCCAGCTGGACCAGCACCCCATCGACGGGTAAGACCCTCGGCCCTCAGGATCGTGGAGAGGGGCCCTGGCTCGGCCCTGCAGGGCACAGAGTCATGAGTCAGGGCGGGTAGGTGCACTGAGTATGGCCAAAAATACCTCCCGGCATCCTCTAATGCTCCCAGTCCTGGAGCCCACAGTTTGCCTCAGGGCTGGGGCAGCAAGGAGCAGGCACCCTGAGAAAGGGCACAGAACCGGGAGGAAGGAAGCCACAGATGCCCCCTCAAGCTAGAGGCAGAGTCAGTGGAACCTGACAGTCCTTCCTTAGCCCTGCGAGTGCTAGCCAGCGGTATCCATTTGTTGAGGGAGAGTGAGCTGGGAAGGAGTGCCAGACTCTGAAAGGGGTTGCATGGGTGGAGCTGAGGCAGCCTGCACGCTCACAGTCCTTCAGCAAGACCCCGAGACCCAGCCCCACAGCAAACTGATCCTGGGAGTCCTTAAAAGATCCGCAGAGCCAATGCCATCCGCAGAGCCAATGCCATCTGCATCGCAAGCCTTCGGTTTGACAGCTCTTGCCTCTGATCCCAGTGGGTTACACAGGTGGTGCAACCGCACCGCAGAATAGGCAGGCAGCGGGTCAGCGAACACTTACCGAGTGCCTGTTCTGTGCCCGGCACTACTCGAGGCAGGGGGTTTGCAAGAGTCAGAACTGACACCGTCCTTGCTCGCATGGAGCTCACACTCTGGGTGATGATCTGTACCTGACAATTGAAGAAGTTAAAAATGCTCCCAGAGGGGAAGGTAGTGGCTAGGCCACCTGTGGCTGAGCACCACGGCTTTCCAGCCCTGTGTTCCTGGAGGGGCCTGGGGAGCTCGCTCTGCCCAGGGGTGCAGCTCTCCAGGAGGCTCATCCCTCACTCTGGCTCCAGTCCTTGTGCCTGGCATCTGCCCACCCTGTCACTGATCTTGGGTGGCTGGTGTCTCCTGAACTCTGGGAAGCTTCTTGCTGCTTCTTTCCCAGGCTCTTTCCATGGCTGAGGTCCAACTGAGTCACTCACTGGGGGCAGGAGGGGAAAAGTCAGGGGACATCTGGAGCTCAGGCTGAGCGACTGCACCCGACTCCAAGGAAAGGGCCGGAAGGAGGCTTCCAGATGGGGCTGCAAGGACTATGCATCTGGAAAGTGCTGCAGCCTGAGCCAGGGGAGCCATCTTCCTCCTCCTCTTGTCCTAGAGCTGCATCGTGACCCTGCCTGAGTCCCTTCCCTACCCTGGGCCTCAGTTTCCCCCCTGGTATACAGTGCAAGGGGAGGGGTTGTTGCTTCCAATTCAAGTTATGTGTTCCTTCCATGAGTTGGGTGGGGCAGGGAGGTCTGGAGATTAGAGAGAAAACTGGAGTCACATTGCAGCCCCTGGGCAGGAGGGTGTTGAGGACACCTAGCAGAGGGCCCCGAGGAGGAAGGCCCGCTGGACCAACAGGAATGGAGGAGAGTGGGAGAGCAGCCGGAAGGCCTCCCTCTCACATGTTACATGATATGCAAAGAAATGAGAGCTCTCTGTAGAGGGTAAAGTGCCCTTTGCCCCCGCCCCCCAAGAACCCCAATCCCTTCCCACACTCCTCCCCAGAAGCCGGCACTGTCGTCTTCCTGATGTGTTTTCAGACCCTTTCCTGTGCGTTTGCTGCTGTGCAAATGTGTGTCTGTAGAAAACATGCAGTTTCAGAGCAGATTTTGATCTACTGATAGCAGAGGTGCTGAATATTTTCATTCGAAGTTTCTGTGCCCCAACTCTTAGCCAACTGGGAAACAATTTAATGCGCCAAGAGGCCTTTGTTATGAGCCCATGGGACCTCAGAACTGGAAGGGCCCTTAGACATTATGGCCAGCTCCTCCCCTGCTGATGGGGGTGGAAACTGAGGCTCGGTGTGGGGCAGTGCTGTGCTCTGAGTCCCTCAGCAGATCAGTGGCTTTCCCAGGCCTCAGGCCCCTTCCGCCTCCTCCCCACAGGTACCTGTCCCACACCGAGCTGGCCCCACTGCGTGCGCCCCTCATCCCCATGGAGCACTGCACCACCCGCTTTTTCGAGACCTGTGACCTGGACAACGACAAGTACATCGCTCTGGATGAGTGGGCCGGCTGCTTCGGCATCAAGGAGCGTGAGTGTCTGAGCAGAGGGGCTGCTGTCCTCTACCTCCTTCCTCCCTCTCTGTTGCCTGCATGTCTGTCCTTTCTGCCCATCTCTGCTCTCTGCCTAGCTAACTCCTGTTTGAGCCCCATGTTTCAGGGGGCTTGCTGATCCTTCTCTATCCATCAAGCAGCATCTTTCTCTTTCCCTTCTTTAAGCATTCCTCTCGCTCTGTGCCTAGCACTATTCTGGGGACTGGAAGGTACCTAGAGAGGAAAGAGGAAATATAACTTGGCGGTGTACTTAAGCGACAGGGACAGGGAGACCAGAATTCTCAGTCACCAACATCCTGGGTGAACATTGGACTGGTCACCTGGCCCCCCGTCCTGGGGATGGGTGGGATCCTCGGACTCCTCGGGAAGGCTGGCCGATGCACATGGGGCCTCGGGTCTAACGCTGCTCTCTTTTCTTGTTTGCAGAGGATATTGACAAGGATCTCGTGATCTAAATCCACACCTCCATCTGCAGTACCGGATTCTCTCTCTTTAACCTTCCCCCTCCCATCTCCCCCAATGTTTAAAATGTTTGGATGGTTTATTGTTCTGCCTGGGGACAAGGTGCTAACATAGATTTAAATGAACACATTAACGGTGCTAAAA
This sequence comes from Anoura caudifer, assembly GCA_004027475.1. NCBI lineage: Eukaryota > Metazoa > Chordata > Mammalia > Chiroptera > Phyllostomidae > Anoura > Anoura caudifer. Next base: position 53,871 of record PVKU01009296.1, read on the forward strand.
ATGGAAATTGTAACCCAAGTCATGACATTCTTAGTTGGAACTCTGCCTCTTGCTCACCTACTAACAGTTCCATTTTTCTCTGGCTATTGGAAACCCTGCCCATTGTCTCCGTGGCAAATGGCTGGGAACTTGATCTGCTCGCATCTGCCTTTAACACGTACTGCATTTTCAGATTTGCCTTTGATTCCTCTGTTTCAAACTAACTATCACTAAGTCAAACTTTTGTGTTAATTTTATTTCAGGGTGTTGGCTGTAGGGGTGGGGTTGGGGGTTCTTCCCCATGTAGCCTGAAGGTAGGCAAAGGGAAGTAAGAGACTATGTTTCTGGGACTAGAAGACTGAAGGTGGGAGAAATCCCCGGGAAACCCACCAACCAGAACAACTGATAACCAGTTTTGTTTGCGGGGCCTGTACCGACAGAACCTGAGGCTGGGTTAGGAAAGTATAGAAGCTCTCATTTAAACCCAGTTCCTCACCGTTTCCCCCGTCACCTTTCAGTGCCTTTTTTTTTCACCTTAGGCTGTTTGTTCAAACTTGGGAGCCATGGACCGTCAGTTCTCTGGAACCCACTGAGCCTCGTGGGCTTCTCCCCTCCTAACTGTCTGGTAGAGGCGGGATGGGGGCTGTTTCAGCCAGGAAAGCCCTAATCAAGGGTGAGATGTGGAAAGTTGCAAAATAGAAAAAGAGGAGTTAGCAGATTGGTTTGTTTTCTGAGGGATTTTTTTTTCTTTTCATTTTTGGATAGCTGTCATGAGGGATCTTTCTCTCAATTTCTAGCCTCCCCCCCTTTTCTTTCTATTAATCAAGAGAAACTTCAAAGTCAATGGGATGGTCAGATCTCACAGGCTGAGAACTCGTTCACCTCCAAGCATTTCATGAAAAAGCTGCTTCTTATTAATCATGCAAGCTCTCACCATGTTGTGGCGAGTTTGACAAATCTTTCAAAATAAAAGTAATGACTTAGAAACTGCCTTCCTGAGTGATTTTGCATGTGTCTGAGTCACCTCATTACCCTGACATGCAGACCCGTGGACTTACGTGTGTACACACGATTGCACACATACTAACTTTTGCAAACACTGTTACGTTTTTGAACACACACCTGTACACACACAGGCATATTTATGCGCAAGGAATGTATGGTTCCTATAAGAACAAATGTGGCTTATTTTTATAACTTGTAGACTTTTCATTATTACACTTCATTACCAGATGCAACAGGCTAAGCACCTATCTCCTTTCACTAATCACTCATCCATCTATCCATCCATCCATTTATTCAACAAATGTTTATGATGTACCTAGTATGTGCCAGGTCCCATGCCAGGTGCTGGAGACACAATTGTGGCAAAGCAGATCAAGCATTTGATCTGCTGGAACTTACAGTGCAGCGAGGAATAGATTAAACAATTGCATGACTACAAGCAAATCACAAGCTGTGATAGGTGCCATGATGAAGGAGTGTAAGAACCCATGAGTGGGTAAGAGGAGGACACTATTCCTCTAGAGTTGTACTGTCCCATTTGGTAGTCCTGCGAATGGCTAGTTGGATTGAAATTTAAATTAATTAAAATTAAAAATTCAGTTTCTCAGTCATACTAGACACTTCACGTGCCAACAGCCACATGTGGGTAGTGGTTACCCTACTGAGTAGGGCAGATCTAGAACATTTTCATCATTGCAGAAAATTCTACATTGGATATGGCTGTTCTAGTGGGGGGGCTCTGCCTGCAGGCCCCCCCCCCCCCCCCCCCGCCGGCAGCCATGGGTGAGAATGAGTCTACCAAGACATGATCTGCTTGGGGAGGAAAGGTGGCCCATCTCTCAAAGGAGAAGGGCCAAGAGCCTTTTCCTCAATGGGCTTTTATTGGGTTCACTTTGCACAGGAATACAGGCTCATTAATCATTGTCAGGCAGTAAGGATCAAACAATAGATAGTGTACCAACTATGAGGGCTTATTCTGAGTCAGGGTCTGTTAGCTAAGGGGCTACAAAACTTTGGGAAACAAACTCATTTCCTGCTCAGACCCTTATCATTTAATTGAGAGCATTCTTAGCAAGGCAGGTTTCACAGTATTTTATGCATTCTTTCTTAGGCCTGATCACCCAGGGAACCTGCCTTTTCCAACACAGGGCTGCACTGCTCTCTGTCATTGTTTCAGGCTTAAGTCAGGCAGGGGAAGTAAGGCAGCCAAGAGATTAGGAGACTTCTTGTAGACAGAATGAGGACTCAGGCTATGTCAAAGCCAAGGGGGTTCATCAACCCCTTTTGCTCTAGCCCCCCAAGTCCTTCCCAGAGGGCCCCCCATGATCATGCCTGTCTTAGGTCATCCCTCCCTTGAGGAATCTTACCTGTCATTGGGTAACCGATTATGCACTGGGGGACAAGCAGTGTGAAGTAAAAGGGGCAGAGGTGGTGCCCCTGCCAGGGAGATAAACTTTGTCTCCTTAGTGGTTTATGGTCTGAAGGTCGCTCACTCAGCCTTAGCCATGGGAGGTGGGGGTAGTTATGGCTTCTGAAACCAGGCAGGGTGGTTCCCAACATTCTAGAGCATCTGGGGAGATTCCTTGAGAAAATCTGAGTTGAGTCACACAGGAAAAGAAGGCATGAAGTATGTGTGGAAAGAGGGAGGGGAAAGGCATTCCAGGCAGGGGGAACAGCACATGCTCAGGTTTGGTGGTAGCTGGGGAGCATGATGAGTCTCGAGCCAGTGTGGCTGGTGCACAGAACAAGAGGGGTGCACCATACTGGGTGAAGCCAAAGAGGTGGGCTGAGGCCAGGCCATGCAGCCTTATAGGCCATGGTAAAGAGTTTGGGTTTTATTTTTTGTGCAATGGGAAGTCTCTGGAAGGCTCAAAGCCAGAGGTGGGGTGTGGGGATTAAATTTGCTTTAAAAAAAAACACTTCAGCTTTGAAAAGATAATGGCCTCTAAGTCTGCAGAGCACTTTTCAAAGCTCATGCATGTTCATCATCACGATCTTGTGATTTTTCAGGCTGGTGTCCCAAGACACCCCTTAGAGAAACAGGCCCAAGATGTTAGCTCCATTGCAATGGGCCACAGAGCGAGGTCTTCAGTGCCAAGCTCAGAGCTGTCCTCCCTTTTATTTTAAATTATTTTCAAAGTACTAAAATAGTGCAAATTCATAAAAATCAAACTATTTTCTCATGTTCTTTTCTCTACATGACAGAAGAGAGAGGAATAGGGAGAGACTGGCCAGTTTGGTCTTGGCCATTTGTGGAATGCAAACTAGTCTCATAATTTCTAAGATTATGTCTCTCTCCAGGCAGAGAGCTAGGTAAGTTTTGCTATTGGTTTATCATTCATTCTAAGACATCTATTAGGTACCTGAGGTATGCTATACATGTTACATGTTCTCACATGTAAGACAGGCATGGATGGTCCCTGCCATGCTGGGACCATTTCAGGTAGAAAACATGTACTGTAAAAACACAGAGCACAGAGCTATCCTGGAGAAGGGACTGAGCAGTGTATTCCTTCGGTTCAGGAGGGAGATGTTACACTTGCCCAGAGGACTTCAGGGTGCAGTCCTGTGTCCAGGTCAGCCTGGGCAGGTCACCTGTGTCATGCACAGAACCCACTGTTCTAACAGTTTTGCCACCCACTTACAGAAGAGGACAGTGAGGTTCAGGGAGGCTGAGTGGCATGATCATGCAATGCGGCCATGAAAAAAGGGGGGAACTAGACTCAGAGCTTTCTCCCCCATATCTGGAGGCCTCTTTTTAGGCAGCTCCTCAGAGTTTTCAAGGAGAAAGACAGCATCAAAGAAGGGCCCTGGGAGGGCAGGGGAGAGCTGCGCCCACGCCGGCAGTGGCAAGGCTGACCCGCTGAATTAACAGGGCCCTCAGGGCCCAGAATCCTCCTCTGCCTCTGCTTTCCCACCCTTCAAATCAAGTCACTTATGGAAAAAGTTAGAGGAAACTATATCATTACCTTAAGTGGAAAATCAGTAGCATTTACCATAAATTGAGATAAATTTTAAAGATAAGTACAATAAACATATAAATACTGTGAAAAGACAATGTTATATAATCATGAATGTGCCCTGTGCTTGAAGGGTGCTCTGTTTCTTGTTAAAAAGGGGAAATCTAAGAGATTTTCTCTTTGATAATCAGATGGTCCAAAAGAGAATTGAACTATGATGAATTCAATGCTAATTTATGCCAACTCTATAACTCTCCTAAAATTATCTCTTGCATCAGAGTGGTGGGTACCCCCTCTTTGGGCAATGCCTCTTCACCAGAAGTGGGTGAGGATCCTTAGGAGGTCACCTAGATCCCTGGTAACAGAAGCCTCCTTTCTTCCCAACATCTGCGGCAGAACTGGATTGAGCCCCATTAGTCAGATGACCTATCACGGAGCCTCTTCCTTCACCTGGAAAACCCTGATGACCTTGGTCCCTGCCTATAGGTTGGTGTGTCTGGCACAGAGGAAGATCATCAGCATCAGCAGCATCATCCCAACTTAAATGTAGAAGGCCTGCTCTTTCCCCACTGCGCAGACTGGTCCTTTGTTATCCCTGGTCCTCTATCAGTTGTCAGCTTTCCTGGTCCAAGGCCGCACTCCCTGTGGGAAGGGCTTTAGGCCATCTCAGCTGTTAGGCTGTGCAGGGCTGCCTGGTGTCCATATTGGCTACAGGACTGCAGGGGTTAAACATGTCCAGCAGGAAACGGAGAAATAAGGCCCCCTAAGACAGTAAAGGGCATGGAAAGTGATTCAGGAGTCCAGTTTCCAGGACAGTGATGTGAGCCTGAACAAGTGCCTTATCCCTCTAGAGGTCTAGCCTCCCCTTCTAACTTAAGGTCCCATCTTCAGAGACTCTATGAGCTCTCCCCTTCTCTCCTTCTGAATAGGCTGTCCTTGGAATGAGGAAAGACCTGGGGCCATGGAAGCCTCATAACCTGGTTTCCAGATGCCCCCCCAGAGCCAGAGGGACCAGCTTCCTCTTGCTGAGCCTTTTGCTTGCATGGCCACTGAGGAGGGTCAGCGCGCCCCCTGGCGGGGATGGGCAGAAAAGCTCCCAGAGCTGCGGGATGCCTTGAACTGATGGTTGGATATCCCGCCAGAAGGACTTCAGCCCAGCCCTCTCATTTTCCAAATAGGGAAACTGAGGTTCCGAGGGGCGGAAGATACTCCCTCAGGTACGGTTTCCAGATAAAACAGGACTCCTAGTTAAATTTGAATGTCAGATAAACAAGGAATGATTTTTTAAAGTATGAGTTATTGTTCCATGCAATGTTTATTTTTTCTTTAATATATTTTATTGATTATGCTAAACAATTGTCCTATTTCCCCCCATTATTCCCCCCACCCTGCACACCCTGTCCCACCCACATTCCTCCCCTTTAGTTCATGTTCATGGGTCATACATATAAGTTCCTTGGCTTCTATATTTCCTATACTATTCTTACCCTCCCCCTGTCTATTTTCTACCTACCATTTATGCTACTTATTCTCTGTACCTTTTCCCCCTTTATCCCTCTTCCACTCCCCCACTGATAATCCTCCATGTCATCTTCATTTCTTTGATTCTGTTCCTGTTCTAGTTGTTCACTTAGTTTGTTTTCGTTATTATTATTTTTTTTAGGTTCGGTTGTTGATAGCTGTTTGTTGTCATTTTACTGTTCTTATTTTTGATCTTCCTTTTCTTAGATAAGTCCCTTTAACATTTCATATAATAAGGGCTTGGTGATGATGAACTCCTTTAACTTGACCTTATCTGAGAAGCACTTTATCTTCCCTTCCATTCTAAATGACAGCTTTGCTGGATAGAGCAATCTTGGATGTATGTCCTTGACTTTCATGACTTGGAATACTTCTTTCCAGCCCCTTCTTGCCTGGAAGGTCTCTTTTGAGATATCCACTGACAGTTTGATGGGAACTCCTTTGTAGGTGACTCTGCCTTTATCCCTTGCTGCTTCTAGAATTCTCTCTTTCATTTTAATCTTGGCTAATGTAATTATAATGTACCTTGGTGTGTTCCTCCTTGGGTCCACCTTCTTTGGGACTCTCTGAGCTTCCTGGACTTCCTGGAGACTCTCTGAGCTTCCTGGACTTCCTGGAAGTCTATTTCCTTTGCCAGATTGGGGAATAAGGTTTCCACTTGTTGCTCTTCCTCTTCTCTTTCTGGCACCCCTATGATTCAGATGGTCAAACGTTTAAAGATGTCCTGAAGGTTCTAGGCCTCTCCTCATTTTTTAAAATTCTTATTTCTTCATTCAGTCCTGGTTGAATGCTTACTTCTTCCTTCTGCTCCAAACCATTGATTTGCATCCCAGTTGCCTTCCTGTCACTGTTGGTTCCCTGTACATTTTCCTTTATTTCTCTTTCCATAGCCTTCACTTTTTCCTCTATTTTGTGACCATATTCAACCAGTTCTGTGAACTTCCTGATTACCAGTGTTTTGAACTGTGCATCTGATAGGCTGGCTATCTCTGCATCGCTTAGTTGTATTTTTTCTGGAGCTTTGATCTTTTCTTTCATTTGGACCTTTTGGACCATTTTTCTTTTCTTTTCTTTTTTCTTTTTTTTTTTTTTTTTTTTTTTTTTTTTTTTTTTTTTTTTTTTTTTTTTTTTTTTTTTTTTTTTTTTTTTTTTTTTTTTTTTTTTTTTTTTTTTTTTTTTTTTTTTTGTCTCAGCGCCCCTGTCAAGTAGTGAGGGGCAGAGCTTTATGTGCTCACAAGGGCGGGACAACCCACGTGGCTGCATTGTGACGCTGTATGTGGGGAAGGGGTTTGAGTGCTGCTTGCTCCGCTCTCTGCTGGCTTTCAGTCACTTCCCCACTTCCCCCAAGCAAATTGGGCCCTTCTGGTGCTGATTCCCAGGTGGGTGGTTTGTGTACATTCTAGGACCCTATGGGTCTCTCCAACGAACTCTACTGTGAGTCTGGGAGTTTCTCTGGACACCACAGCCCTCATAGGTTTCTTCAGTCAGAGGTTTTGAGGCTTTATTTTCCCAGGTTAGAACCGTAGGTTGCACAGTCTGTCTTGCTCCCCAGTTGTTCCTCCCAGTTTATCTGCACACGAATGTAGGACCGCCCAGTCCACAATCCACTTGCCTCAGCTGGGTCTACCAGCCTTGCCGAGAGTCCTCTCCACCTGGCTGCCCATGTCTGCTCCTCCTACCAGTCTGGATGAATATTTCTTCTTCAACTCCTTGGTTGTCAGACTTCCATACACTTCAATTTTCTGTCAGTTCTGCATGTTTTTTTGTTTTTAAATTTGTTGTTGTCTTTCTTTTGGTTGTGCAAGGAGGCACGGCATATCTACCTATGCATCCATCTTGGTGGACCCATGCAATGTTTATGACCTACTTCTATCAGAAAATTATTTGTTAGGGACCTGAAATTCAAGTGTAACCAGGTGTCTTGTCTTTTTCTTTGCTATATCTGGCAACTCTACACCTGAGCAAACCCACTAAGTTAAGGCCTGAGGTCAGACTGCAGACCAGATAGGGGTCAGGGCTTCTGCCTTGTACTTGATGGATGAATACTTTTCACTAGCAGCTGTGCCCAGCACTCAACAGGGGCGTGGGAAGTGCTGACAGCATTCTGGGAGAGAGCAAGTGGAAGGATGTCTGAATGCAGACTTTGATGATCCCAGGAGTGTTTCAAATGGAAGAAGAGAGATGGGTCCTCCCCCCACCACCAGTTCCATTAAAACAAAACCAATCTTTGAGGCCTTTGGTAATAGAGTTGTCTGACATCCCTGGCCCAGTCTGATTTACCAGGTTAGGGAGGGGCCTGGGCACCTACATTTCTAAAAGTGCTCCAGGTGATTCTGATGCACAGCAAAGATGGAGCACCCCCCCAACACGCCCCCCCCACTGCCTCCAGGTCAGCTATAGGAAGAACAGAAAATTGGTAGATATCAGCAATCGTCAATCTTCATTATGCATAGGATTCGGTGGGTGAGGGAGGAGTGGGGAGGGTGATGGTTAAAAACATACATTCCCAGCTCTGTTTCCAAGGGTTCTGACTGAGGGCTCCTGGGGTCTGTACTTTTGATAAGCCCTCAGGCTTCAGCTGTATTTACATGTTTTATTTCTTAAAAATCATAAACAGAACAGAAACAAATAAGGACAAATAGTAAAGTTCTTAAAAGTAGATAGTGAGAATATGATCTACATTGTACTATTTGTATAACTTAAATATTTCACTGAAATACTTCTAAAATTTAGGAGCTTTTTAGAGGACTGTGATGCAGGGGATCTGAAGACCATGCCTTGAGAAAGGTTGGCTTAGGAAGCGAGAGAGTGGATAGGGCTGCCCACTTCCAAATACGTACATGTGTGCCCCATGTCTAAGAGCTAAGAGAGTCAGGGAAGTTTCTAGGAGGAAATGGGCAGGAGGACCTGGTCTCCAAGGGTGGGGAGGATTCAGAGAACTAGAGGGAGGGAGCATGGCAAGGAAGCAAACAGTCTGAGCCAACGGGAAGGTGAATGCCAGGACACTAGGCTGTGTGCACATGGCACATATACACACATGCACACACATACATATACATGCACACTCGATGGAGTAATATTCAGCCATAAAAAGTGGGCAGTGCTGCCTTTGTGATAACATGGGTGGACCTTGAGGGTGTTATGCTAAGTGAGATCAATCTGCAGAGAAAAATAAACACTGCATGCTCTCCCTTACATCTGGAATCTAAAAACGCAGAATTCACAGAAGTAGAGAGTAGAATGGTGGTTGCTGGGGCTGGGTGGTGGGGAAATGGGAAATTGGTCAAAGGCTGCGAACTCCTAGCCATGAAATGAGTAAGTTCTGGGGGTCTGACCTGCAGCGTGGTGGCCATAGCTAACCATGCCGTGTCCTGCACTGGAAGGTTGTGGAGAGATCTTAAATGTCATCACCATACACAGAAAAGAGGCACTTTTGTGAGGGCATAGAGGTGTTAATTAATTTTATTGTGGTCAGCATTTTGCAGTATATACATGTCAAATCATCACACCATGCACTTTAAACTCATATATGTTACATGTCTATAATATCTCAATAGAGCTGGAAAAAAAATTAAAAACAAAATCAAATCTCTGCATTTCATGTATCTCTCCTAATTTAGTAATATTTAGTTCTCCATTTGTTAAAAAAAAGAAGTCTCAGGTCTCTTTGGTTACATATTTGCTAAGGGAGATGGCTACAAATGCAAGCAGATACGAATGAATCAAAACAGGGATGGTGCAAGAGCTGCTGGGGAGACATGACTTCATGAGAGTGAACAACTTGGTCAAATTCTAGACAAAGCGAAGTGCAAGCATCCATCAATTTACTGGTCCGTTGCAATTCAGTATACCTTAGAGCAGTGCAAGATAACAACAGCAAACAAAAATCCCAAAAATTTTGTTAATGTTTGTAAAGGGGAGTACAATTCCAGGCTCAGATAATTTTAAAACAGGATTTCTTCATTTGTTCAT
>PVKU01009297.1:0-63335 GCA_004027475.1 Anoura caudifer
TTGGCTGTTGTCATTTTTTTATTTGACAAGCTAAGGGAAAAGAGGTCAGTGCCCCTGACTAAATAGTCAGGTATTACATGTTTTACAAATTCTTGCAGCACACTGGTTGAAAATCACTGGCATAGAGTATATTTAGGGTAAATTCTGAGGAATTCGCAGAGCTACAGTTTCCAGGGAATATTAGTAACTAACTAAGGTCATCTCATAAGTAAACAACTGATTCATATAGGTATATGTTCATACGTAAGTAAGTAGACTTTTCTTCTGTAAGCAAGACTTGTCATGTTGACTTCAGGGATTGGTAGTTTCATATTTGTGAGCAGCTTATGTTTTGTCTCTTTCAGATGCTGCTTCTTCCATAATTAAGGAAGGATCACAGGACTCAACATAATTGCAATTCAATCCTCCTCTCTCTGGTATTAATAGTTTTTGAATCTTTTTTTCCTTGTTTCTTGGATATAATGGATAGAGCAGGTGGATTAAGTACTGAAAAGCTAGGAAGACTTTCCTCCTCCTTCTGGGTAATCCCCTTTTCCCTTCTTGCCTTGTTAATTAAGCCGTTCTTCACAGACAAAATGAAGTTAACATTATTTGGTCCTACTCCCGGTTAATGTCAGTGTTCTCTACTTAGCTCTGAAATGTGCATGAATTAGACTTTCAGAATATTCCCTGATACATATTGGGTGGGGGGGGGGGAGAAAAAACCATATGGGTCAGAAGAGGAAAAATACTGAATCACTAAAAAAGAGGATGTTTCTAGTCTATTAATTCTGGCTACACCATATATAATGATCAGGGTATAAAAGATTTTCAGCTTTCATCAAAATAACCTATGTAAAACCAATACAAAATCAACCTGTAAATAATGAGGTGCATTTTTAAAGTTAAAATGTTAGTGTGGAGCTTGAATAAATGGAAGATGGCACTGAGTTCTGACTGTGCACTGACCTTTTCCCTCAGGAATTTTCTTCTATATTATGGTTCCAAAGAGCCAGGAGTTCACCCCACAGGCTCTGAGGGCCCATGCGTAGTTGCCTTCAGGTGTTTGTGTGCACATGCACAAGTGTACTTCTCTCGAGCATTTCCTTTAAAGTCAAGGTCTTTCTGAAAACATACATTTAATATGTGTAAACTACTGTATATTAATAACTATAATCCACTTTTCAATTTACAAAATATATTCATGTTACTTCATTTAATTCTCAAAAAAACCAAGGAATATATTATGAATATTCCTATTTTATAGATTAAAAACCCTGAGGCTTGTGTAGGTTAAGTGGCTCCTCAAGGCAACCCAGCTAACAGCTGCCTGTGGTAGGCACAGGACAGTATCAATAAGCTGGGCTCTGTGGCACAGAATTCCAGCATGATGTAGTGGAATAGCCGTGGCTTTCAGGTGTGTTTTCAAGCCGGTGATTTGGAAGGAATTGAACAGAGGGGCCAGATCCAGTTCTGCTGTAGAAATCACTCCCTGGGTGGTCCAGAGGGGAGAATGGCAGCCCATGCTTCCAGCTGGACTTGTGCTCCTCTTCCCCACTGGACCAGCCCATCCTTCTCTTCTCAGTCCATCTTCCTTCTTCCAGACTTAATTTTTCTAAAACAGTTATATCATGACAGGACCCCACTTAGAAGCCTGCAATGGTCCCCAGTGACTGCTAAAGTAAAGAACAACTCCAAGATGATGCCCGAGGCCCTGGGTCCCCTCTTTTGATTCAGCACCATCTCTGGTCATTTCTTCTGAAAATGCAGATGCTCCTGTCATTCAAATACTGGTCTGGGAAGGTGCCTTGCTTCTCTCATGGTGTGCCCTTACAGTACTGCCCCTAGAACACCTTCCCTATTCCTGAATCTGTAGAAGCCTCACTCATCGTTTAAGGCTGGTTCACATGTATCTCTGAATGCCTTCCTAAGCTCCTAGACAAGAGACAATTGTTCACTCCTCTGTGTGACTGTGGCCCTTCACTGATTGATTACACTGGTATTCCTGTGTTCCTCTGTCCCTTCCACCAGACCGTGAGAGACGCCAGGCCAGGAAATGTTACGTGATTCACCTGTGTGGTTACTAATTCTTTTTATTCTATTTTTAATACCTCAAGATGCAGAGTAAATTCTTGATATAGCTTCATTGTACCAAGTAATCATGCCTTGCCATTTGGGTGAAAGAGAAAATAGCAACTATTGGGGACCAGAAAGCTTCTGCACCCTGCTTGTCTTCTAGAGACAGAGTGAAATTAAATTGTGTTTGAAAGGACTTATAATAAGTTATTCCAATGTTCTGTTACAGAAGGTCTGAGAACACTTGAAATTCTAGCTTTCTTTTCTCCCCATGGAAATGACCCTTTCTTTATTAAATATTTTCCCTCCACCCTCATAAAATATACTCCCACCAACCAGTAAAAGCCAATTTATTTTACTGATAAGAATAGATGCACACTCTAAGAATGCTAACCCAGTTGCAGATCTTGGCTGAATGTCTGCGGTCACAGTTACAGGAGCAGCTGTGCTAGCAGTAATCATCAACATCCTAACCTATCAACACTTCTGAATTACATGTCCCTGAAAAAAATCAGTGCCTTGCTTCTCTCTTTATGTCTGTTTTTGCTTTTATTGAGGTATACTTGATATATAACATTGTTAGTTTCAGGTGTACAGCACAATGATTTGGTATTTGTATACTATATTGGGAAATAATCACTACAAAAAGTCTAACAACTATCATCATTACACAGTTACAATTTCATTTCTTGTGATGAGAACTTTTAAGGTCTATTTTTTTTTACCAACTTTCAAAAATACGGTTTAGTAACTGCAGTCATCATGCTGTACATTACATCCCTGTGACTTGTTTATAACTGGAAGTTTCTACCCTTTGAGCACTTTCACCCACCCCCTGGCTTGTGGTGACCAGCAGTCTATCTTCTGTATTTGAGTTCAGTGTTTTGTTTTTTTTTTTTCCTCTACCTATCAGTGAGATATATGTATTTGACTTTCTCTGTCTGACTTATTTCACTTAGGCTGATGCCCTCAAGTACATCAATATTGCTGCAAATGGCCAGATTTCCTTCTTTTTAATGAATGAATAATATACATATACCACATTTTCTTTATCCATTCAAACCCCCTACTATTACTGTATATGGTGTATTTGTTCATTTAGTTCTGTTCATATTTATTTTACATATTTAGGTACTCTTGTGTTGGGTATCTAAATATTTATAAATGTTATAGTCTATTGATGAATTGACCTTCTTATATCATATAAAGATTTGCTTTGTCTCTTATTACCGTCTTTGGGTTCAAGTTTATTTTATCTGATTTGAGTATAGCTACCCATCTTTTCTTTCATTTTAATTTGCATGGAATATCTTTTTCCATCCCTTCACTTTCAGTTTGTGTATGTGCTTATATCTGAAGTGAGTCTCTTATAGGCAGCATAGAGATGGGTATTTAAAAAAAATTCACTCAGACACTGTATGTCTTCTGATTAGAGAATTTAGTCCATTTACATTGAAAGTAAGTATTGATAGGCATGTATTTATTGCCATTTTAGTAATTATTTTTTGAGTGTTTGGTTATTACTTTTTCTGTTCTACTTTTCCTGCTCTTTGTGATTTGATGATTTCCTGTAGTGATATTTTTAGATTCCTTTATCTTTTGTGTATCTACTATAAGGTTTTGCTTTGTGGTTACTGTGGCAGACCCTTCTGTGTGGCGTGGGCCCAGCTCCCACTCGGAGATGCACAGGACCCATGTCCACAGATAGGTTCTCTCATGGGTAATCAGATTTGCAATATACTTAAGCTGTTTTGAGGTTTGCTCTTTGCTAAAAACTCCCTCACCCTGCAAATGCTTACTGTAACTTCCTAAAATCCATGCTGAGCCTTGCAGGGGCCAGTGTGACTGGCTCAACCACTTCTGCCTATTCATTTGCTAATATCCTTCTTCTGTGATGTAATGAGGGGTATTGGCTCCTTTGTTGTAACCGGGATAGTGAGAAGAACCATCTTGGAATGTAAGGAGATTTTAGAATAAAGGCCTGCATGGTAGAGGCTGTGGGTTTTGCTCCTCTTGAGAGAAAAGCCATGCTGTCATCCTTATTCCTCCACCAGACTCGGTTGTCTGTGTGTATGTTTTAATTCATCCATAATGATGTGGACACTGCTGGCCGGTGTCCACATCAGTTACCATGAGGCTTACATAAAATAACTTCTAAGTCTACTTTAAGTTGATGATAACAAAGTTTGAATGCATTCTGAAGTTCTACGTTTTTACACCTTTCACATTTGATGTTTGATGTAGCAATTTACATTTTAGCTTGTGTATCCATTAAAATTATTTTAGTTGTAATTATTTTCCTCCTTTGTTTTTTTATAGTAGATTTATAAGTGGATAACTAACCTCATTTAAATCATGATAACATAATTTTTACTATACATTTACCTTTATTAGTGATATGTGTACTTGCATCATATGTTTCCTGTTATTAATTAGAACCTTTTTATTTCAGTTGAAATATATTCCTTTAACATTTCTAATAAGGTTGGTCGGGTGGAGATAAATTCGTTCAGCTTTTGTTAGTCTGGAAAGCTCTGTCTTTTCATCAAATCTAAAAGGAAACTTTGCAGGGTAGAATATTCTTGGTTGACAGTTTTTCTTTTCTTTTAGCATTTTGAATATATTATGCCATTTCCTTCTGGACTCCTCTTCTGCTGTAAAATCTTATGGTAGTCTTATGGGAAATAAGTAGTTCCCTTGTATTTGGCAATTTGGTTTTTCCTTGCTGTTTTTAAGATTCTCTCCTTGTCTTTAACTATTGACAGTTTAATTATTATGTCTTGGTGTGGGTCTCCTTAGGTTATCTTATTGGAACTCTCTGGGCTTCTTGGATTTGGTATCTGTTTCCTTTTCCGGGAAGTTTTCAGCTATTATTTTTTCAAAAAAGTTTTCTGCTCCTTTCTCTCTCTCTTTTTGTCTCATGAGCTGGATGAACATCTTTATAACTATTATTTTAACTCTTCATCAGGGAAATAATTTACCTTTATTTCATTAAGGTCTTTTTCAGAAGTTTTATCTTATGCTTTTATTTGGAACATATTCCTTTGTTTATTCATTTTTCATGACTTTCTGTGCTGGCTTCAACACCTTATATAAAACAGTCACCTATCCCAGTCTCAAGAGAGCGGCCTCATGTAGGAATGAATCTCACTGTTCAACCCTGCCATTGCTCTTGGTTGTCTCTAAAACCTCTGTGATTTTCCAAACAGCCTACTTTATTTTTAGTGGTTCCCAGTAGTTGAGAGTGTGCCAAGTCCTGTCAGTATTTCAAAATGAAAAATCCCAGTCAGCACTTAGATTCAGGCTAATTGGAATCCGTACCCACAGGCAGCAGCTTGTAAAGTATGCAAATATACCTTTCAGGGGAAGATTGGCAGAGGGGTGTTTCTGTGTGCTCCCCCCTCACTTACATCTGGGGTGAGAGCCATTTAAAAACTGTTTCTTTCTTTGCTGTCATCCCATTGAGCCCATCCCACTGGGTTCAATCCCACTGAACAAAGATTCATTAGCTGCCAGAGCCAGGCTATCAAGGAATGTTTCCTCTTGGGTCTGGGGAGCAGAAAAGAGCTGGGGTGCTGGTTCCTTTCATGGAACCACTGATGAACTGGGGTCAGGCACAGGAAGAGCACATAGGTGTCACTGATTGCCTCCCCCATCTCTGGAGAAGACTGTAGTCAGCACCTAGAAGTGTGCTTAATTAGAAACCTGCTCCCGAAGCCATAGCTACAAAGACAAACTAATAGGCCTTATTCATAGATATTATTCTGTGAATAAGGTGTATTAAATCTGCTGTCTCCTTGCTGAGCCCTTGGTGGGGTATCCAGTTAAGAACTTTTTGTTCATTTGTAACATTCCTGTGGGAAACATAAACACCACTGGCCCAGGGCCTGGTGATGTAGAGGTGTCTCCAAGAAGCAGCTGCAAAACTGAGGTGGACTGTACCAACTCCTTGCTGAGTGATGCTAATAAGCTGGCGTGAGGCTGCAGGGCAGCACAGAGATGGCATCCTCAGCCTCGGTCTGTGTAGAGTTGATGTGTGTTAAATTAGATGCCTGCCCCTCCAGCCGAATCTTTAAAATAAGAAAAATTGTCTCTTTCACAGAAAAAAATGGGCACTCTTCAGTTGGCTGCCTCTGCCCAGGGCCTGGAGTGCTAAGCCTATGCAGGTTTGTAAAGAAACATTACTTAGTTCACTACAGACATGTGGGTCTTATGGATGCAAGCCTTGGTGCCTTTCAAAGCTGCAAGCTTGCGGGGCTCGTTCTTCAGGCGCAGGTTTTAAAGGTTGTGGTGCCAGATGTGGGGTTCAAACTCTTTGCTCCTCAGGGAAAAGCTCTGGAGTGCGAGCTCCCTCCCAAGCGGTTCACCACACTAGGGGTGGGGTCTATGGCAAGACTGCCCTCAGCCTCTCCTCACTGCTTCAATGTTTTTTTTTTTTCCTTATTCACCCAATTTGTAGGAGTTTGTTAGCTAGTTTCTTCCCCCCAGAGGAAATTATATTTTTAGATTCTGTGCATCTGTGGGGGAAGGTGAGTTCAGGATCCTCCTCTATTGCTATCTTAAACTAGAACTTCCCTCTTCTATGAAATGCAGGTAGGAGCAATAATAATATAGAAGTTGTATAGAAATAGGTCTGCAATGAGTAACAAATAGGACGGCACATGTTACAGCATTCAGCATGGCACTTGGCTCATGCTAAGCACTTTGCATAAAAACAATTGTAGTTACAAATATTATTTTCATCATAGTAGATATAAAATCTGTGTTTATGTAGGTTTTCTTTTCTTTTTAAAAAATTTTTTAAAACATTTTATTTATTTATCTTTAGAGGGGAAAGGAAGGAGAGAGAGAGGGAGAGAGATAATCAACATGTGGTTGTATCTCGTGCATCGCTTGCCAGGAACTGGCCTGCAACCCAGGCATGTGCCCTGATTGGGAATCCAACCGCGATCCTTTGGTTCACAGGGCCGTGCTCAATCCACTGAGCTACACCAGCCAGGGCTATGTATTGTTTTTCTATTCCACCATTATGTGGTGACTTATCTCAAGTATTTACATATTCTTATTGCATAAAACATGTGGCTTCTACTCAACATTTACTTAGGTTGATTTCTTAGAAGTTATTTTCATCTTTATTTTTAGGTTGTCTTAAGTTTGTTCCTTTTATTTTATTATTTCTATAATAGTTTTTCCTTTATTGACATTTCTTTTTCTGTCAATGGCAAGCTAAGAATTCAAATTTGGACAATTTGAATAACTTTTGCTTAATTATCACCATTTTAAAAGATTGAATCAAAGCCAGGAGGTGAAAGACAAATACCATATGATCTCACCTTTAACAGGAACCTAATCAACAAAACAAACAAACAAGCATAATATAACCAAAGACACTGAAACTGAGAACAAGAGAGGAGAGGGGTAGGAATTTCAAGGGAAGAGGGGAAGGGTTTAGAGCAACAAGTATAAAAGACACATGGACAAAAGCTGGGGGGGTGGAAATAGGAGGAAGCTGGGGAGGGCTAGGGCGGTGGGCTGGGATGAGAGAAGACAGAAAACTGTACAAGAACCACAATTAAAATACAATTAAAAAAAGAAAAAATTAAACTAAAGTATAGAGAATAAAACACCAAATACTAGCAAATACTAATCTTTTTTGTATTAATTCAAGATTTGTGTTTATTTTACCAAGGAAATAAAACATTGTTGGTAAACAAACAAACAAAAAAGATTGAATCAGTCACTAATAAATTCTGCTGGGTGTTTCCTCTACCTGGGCACTCCACCCATTAAGATTTTTCAGAGAACTTAAAGATATAACAACAAAGTTACTATATCCAGCTACTCTGCAAAATGAAACTATCAACTTGTCTCTTTACAGAATTAAACATAAGCATAGTTAAATTAAAAAATGCCTATCTTACAAGGTGTTTGCATGTTCTTTTAGCATCTCTTTAAGTACAAGTAGCAAAAACTTTCCAAAGATTCTATGCAGAAAGATGTTGAGGCTTTGCTACAATGAAAAAAAATCAAATTAAAGATAGGTACAGTTGCTAGATATAAATAGCTTCTGAAGATATTTCTGTACAAAAATAAAAATCACTTTTCTTCATGCCCATCAATTTCTAACTTGCTGAAATGTTTTGCAAAACTGTTTCATTCTCATTCTGTAAAAGTCAGACAAGCCAAAACTGATGACCAAAAAAAGGCAAACCAAAAATAATGATCACAATTTCTAAACAACTACCATGTGCTTTTTTTTCAGGTGATATAAGTACTAAATATACTCTTTTGGGGAGTTCTATTTAACTTTTATAAAAACTTTCTAACAAAAGCACAAAATGAGAAACTGTTATTCAAAGGCAAAAGTTGAAGAACACATGCTGATATAGCCTTTCTGCAGGAGTGTGAAGGAAGAGATATCCACCTATTCTTTCCAACTCTGCCTATGGTCCAAACTACTCCTGACTTTTGACCCTTTCCATGAATGAGTGGATACAGATGACCAGGTTGCTTCTATACTTTCTGGCATTAATGACACTTTATGAGTAGCATGAACTAAGCATTCACTGAGATCCATTATTGCTTCTGTGTGTAGCTGATATTAGGACAAAAACACACCAGCAGCAAACATTTGCCTAATTATTACATATTCATCCATTCATTCATTCATTCATTCATCCATTCATTCATTCAGTTACTCACTCATTCACAAAATAAATAACAAAATGGTTAAAATGTGCCTGGTATGCTCCTCAATATTGGGGATAAAGAGGAGCAATAATGTGAAGTACTGAAGGAACTTATATTGTAGTGGGGAACAGAGATAATAGTGTGTCCATGGCAGGACACAGTTCTTCCTTCTTTTTAAAATTTCCTTCCTCTCCTCACTCTATTAGAAATGGAAATTTTTTTAGCATAACACATGGAAGTTATGCTACAAGTGTGATTAATGTTCTGATGATAGATATGTACTTATTCCCCTATAAAGATGACAGTGTTTGTTGGTGGGAATGTAAATTGAACTTCCATACATTATAGAAAAATGTATGGAGGTTCCTCAAAAAAATTAAAACTATGACTACAATCTTCCAGCAATCCCACTTCTAGATTTGCTGAAGAAAATTATATCACTACTTTGAAGATATATCTTTATCCCTATGTACATTGCAGTATTTTTTTTTACAATAGTCAAGACAAAGAAAACCCCACCCAAACCCTAAGTGTCCATTGTGTGATAGATGAATAAATAAAGAGAATGTGGTATAAATATATGCACAAAGTGAATATTATTCAGCCATGGATAAAATCCTGCCTTTTCTGACCACATGGGGATCAGGTGTCAGTGAGCACCATTTTTTATGTTCCCCCTCCAACTAGATAGCACAGGCAGGAGCTCAGTTAAGGTGCTCTAGCCACCTTGCAGGTCCTCCACAATGTGCCCTGGCCCACCTTCCCCACCAGGGCACTCCAGACACCATATACTCTGGAACACTTCAGTCAGCAACTACTATAGTGTCCTACAGGGAACCCTGGAAGTCATGGGCCCTGATGCCACCTGAACTAGTGCCCATTGCAGCCCTGGCTAGCCGGTTCTGTAGAATGTGTCCCAGGCCATAAGCTGGTGTCTGCTGCAGATCTGGCCAGCCAGTCCCAAGTGTGTCCCCAGAGCCCTGTGCCACTCCAGCTGGCAGGCCCTGCAGCCTCAGCCAGCTGGCTCACCAGGGTACCCCAGGTACCATGTGTCCACTTCAGCCACAGCTGGCCTGCCAAAAACCAGTTAGAAAACAAGAAAAAATTGGAAAAAATCTATGATGAAATGGAGATCAGTAAGTAACCTTATAAAGCATTAAAGTAGTAGCCATGAATATGCTCACTGAACTTAGAAGAATAGAGAAACTCAGTAAGAACATCAACAAAGATTTAGAAAATATGATAAGAAACTACTCAGGGCTAAAGAATAATTGAAATAAAAAATACAATATAGATAATCAAGAGCAGATTAAATAAAACAATGGATTAGCACCTTGGAAGACTGAATAGCAGAAATCACACACTGAGAACAGAAAAAAGAATAATTTAAAAATGAGGATAGTTTAAGGGACCTCTGGAACATCAGGTGCACTAACATTTGCATTATAGGTATTCCAGAAATAGAAGTGCAAAAGGAAGGGGCAGAAAACTTATTTGAAGAAATAATGGCTGAAATTTTCCTCACATGAGAAAGGAAACACATATCCAGATCCAGGAAAAAGAGCATCCTGGACAAAATAAGACATACACACAAACCATGCTGTAATTAAAATGGCAACACTGAGAGATTCTTGAAGGCAGCAAGAGATCAATAATAACAACCATAACAATAAACAACAAAATAGTCACATACAAGGGAAACCTTGCAAAGGCTATAAAGTGATTTATCAGCTGCAACTTTGCAAACCATAAGGGAGTGGTAGGACACATGTAAAGCTTGTAAGGATAGAAACTACAATTTAGAATATCCTACCTGGCAAGGTAATCATTTAGAATCAAAGGAGAGATAGTTTCCCAGACAAGCAAAAATTAACAGTTCATTAACACTAAATTTTTTTTTCAGGAAATATTGATGGGCCTTCTTTAAGTTGGAGGGATTATAACCAGAAACAAAAAATATATCTAGTATAGGCACTGGATTAGCTACTTAAAAAGATAGTGCAAATGTTAAAAGACAAAAGTAGTAAAATTAACTAAAATTGCTATCAGTAGTTAGCAGATACACAAACTAAAAATATGTCATATTTAAAATATGACATTAAAACCAAGTGTGGAGATGGTTGTAAAAATGTAGTGCTTTAAGAATGTGTTAAACTTGAATGCCTATCATCTTAAAATTTTATAATGGTATTAACTACATTTTAACAATTACTTTAAGTGTTAGTGGTCTAAATGCATCAATGAAAACACATAGGGTGGCTGTATGAATAACAAAACAAGACACACCTATATGCTTCCCACAAGAGACTGACTTCAAGACAAAAGACACAAAGATTAAAAGTGAAGGATGTAAAAAGATATCCATGTAAATTGAAACGAAAAGAAAGATGGGGTGGCAATATTCATACCAGATAAACTAAATTAAAAGAAAGACTATAAAAAGAGACAAAGAAGGCATTACTAAATGATACAGGAGTCAATCATAAATAGTGACATAGCCAACACAGAATCACCTAAATGTATTAAGCAAACACTAAGAGACATAAAGAGATAAGTTGAGAGTTATACAATAGTAGGGGATTTTAATACCCCTGTATATCAGTGGATAAATAATCCAAACAGAAAATCAGTAAGGAAATATTGGCCTTAAATTACACATTAGACTAGATCATCTGAATAGATAATACAGAACATTCATCTAAAACCTATAAAATATACCTTTTCCTCAAGTGCACATGGAACATTCCCCAGGATAGATGCCATGTTAGGCCACAAAGCAAGTCTGAATAAATTCAAGGAAACTGAAATCACATCAAATATCTTTTCTGACCACAATAGTATAAAATTAGAAATAAATTACAAGAAAAATGGAGAAAACACAAACGTGGAGAGAAAACAACATGCTATGCAACAACCAAAGGGTCAACAGAGAAATAAAAGAAGGAAATTTAAAAAATATCTTGAGAGATGTGAAAATAGAGACACAACTCTCAAAAATCTA
The DNA here is from genome assembly GCA_004027475.1 of Anoura caudifer. Taxonomy (NCBI): domain Eukaryota; kingdom Metazoa; phylum Chordata; class Mammalia; order Chiroptera; family Phyllostomidae; genus Anoura; species Anoura caudifer. The sequence goes on from PVKU01009297.1 coordinate 11,747, forward strand.
AGAGATGCAGAAAAGCAGTTCTAAGTGGAAAGTTCATAGCAATAAGGCCTATTTAAAAACACAAAAAGCTGAAATAAACCATATAACTTTACACGTAAAGGCACTAGGAAAAGAACAAACAAAGCCCAAATTTAGTATAAAAAGAAAATAATAAAGATCAAGGTGGACATAAATGAGATAGTGACTAAAAGATCAGAAAAGATCAATGAAACCAGGAGCTGGTTCTTTAAAAAGATAAATAAAATTGATAACCATTTAGCCAGACTCATAAAAAAAACAGGAGCAAAATAAATAAAATCAGAAATGAAAAAGGACAAGTTGCAACCAACACCACTGAAATACAAGGGATCATAAAAGAATATTAAGAATAACTATATGCCAACAAATGGACAACCTAGAGGAATAGATAAATTTCTAGAACCAACAACCTTCCAAGATTAAATCAAAAAGAAATAGACAATCTAAACAGACTGATTATTAGTAACAAAATTGAATCAATAATCAAAAAGTGGCAACACACAAAAGTTTAGGACCAGACAGCTTCATGGGTGAATTCTACCAAACATATAAAGAAGACTTAATATCTATTCTCCTCAAACTATTTCAAAAATTTCCACAGAAAGGAAGGCTTCCAAACTCATTCTACAAAGTTAGTATACTTCAATAAAGGCTCAATATGACAAATACATAGCTAACAATATACTCAACAGTGAAAAGCTGAAAGCTTTTCCTCTGAGATCAGGAACAAGAAAGAATGATATTCTCACCACTTTTATTCAACATAGTATTGAAAGTCCTGACCAGAGCAATCAGACAAGAAAAAGAAATAAAGGCATCCAAATTGGAAAGAAAGTAAAACTCATTATTTGCAGATGACATGATACTGTATATAGAAACCCTAAAGGCTCCACCAAGATTATTATAATTAATAAATAAATTCAGGAAAGTTGCAGGATATAAAATTAATACACACAAATCTGTTGCTAACAAACTATTAGAGAGAAAAATTTAAAAGCCAATCCCATTTATAACTGCATCAAAAGAAATAAAATAGTCAGGAATAAATTTAACCAAAAAGGTAAAGAGCTGTAATCTGAAAACTGAAGGTATTGGTGAAAGAAATCGAAGACACACATAAAGGGGAATATACAGATATACCATGCTCATATATTAAAATAATTAATATTATTAAGATTTTTAATAATATTATTAAGGTTAATAATAATTAAGACTATTATTAGCTTTAATCATCTGTGCTGTTAGTTCTCCTTAAATAATTATTGCTAACACTTACTATGTATCAGGTACTATTTGTAAACACTTACATATATAATAATTTAATATTTAATATTTAAAATACTTCTGTAAGGCAGATTATACTATTTGTTCCATTATACAGATGAGGAAAGAGAGGCAAAGTGTTCAGTTACTCACCCACAATCACACGGTTAAGTTAGTTAGATCCAAATTCAGTTAATCTGCCCCTAGAATGTTATGGTATACTACTTTGCTGGTGTGTAGTGAATTTTGGATACTTGTTCCTGATTTAACAATTAAGAATTAAATTGGTTAATTTAGATAGTTGACAGAGGCTATCTCTGCTTTTGTGTAGATAGGACAAACCCCAGTGATAATTTCTGTTTGCTTTCCTCTCCTCAAACCTTTTTCTTCCCCATTCTCAGTGTGGCTTTCCCACACACCACGGAGAAACAGAAGCCGTCCGACGGGCACGCTGCCCATCGCCATGGAATGCCTCAATGTCTCCCTCCCTCCCCTCTCTCTAAAATCAATGAAAATGTCCTCGAGTAAGGATTAAAGAAACAAAGGAATACTAAATTCCTTAAAAAGCTATAAGTTTATGGCTTCCTTTTATGGTGAATATTAAATATTTAAACATAAATTTAATAAACCTATTTGTAATTACTGTCTGAGAGTAATCTAGTCTATAAATTTCACACACCAAAACACTATTTTATGGCCTAAGTTACAAGCAATACATTCCTATAGTTTTAAACTGACAAGATTAATTTAGGTGTTTATATTAAAACAACATATTTCTATACTCTGAACTAACGTGATGGTTTTAGATCTATAAAAGATCTGAAAATAAATACTGTGTACTTGTCTGTGTATGCTGAGAATTTTGGAGACTTTTTTTTTGGTTTGTGTTCTGGAGGGATAACCTGTTTTGAAGGATAATACCAGCCCTCCTGTCCTTTACAGAAAATAAGAAAAATAATAATTAATATTGTATAATCAGTAGAATAAGCCTGATCTGGGCAGGAAGCTGTAATACACTGTATCCTTATTTTCTGGTATAGGGCAGACACTCAAGAAATATTTTTGATTGGCTTTGCAGAGGTTCTGCCTCCCCCTCTCCATACCCGGGTTGGTGTCAGTGCCAGCCTCAGGGAGGCTCTTAGTTCTCAAGAGATTGCATTGGCGACTGCGGCTTTGATCATTAGCAAGCATAGTCCTGCCTTGAATCAAAAGCACGGAAGGCAGGCTGCAGGCCCTTGCCTGGGAAGTAGGCCTTTGAAATATGTGCTCCTCACCTGTTATTGAAAGCTCTTGACAGAAATATTGAAGGAGTGTTTAAAGGACCCGTGGTCAATGCATTCCTTACCATGACCCTTTCATGGATTAAAAGCTCTGAAGTCTCTCCTTAGAAAAATATACTCAGAGATATACACTTAAAATGGTGTGTGTAATTTCAGAGGCTTGAGTACTCTCCGAAGCACATATGGATCCTGGAGAATCGAGCCCATGACTATACTTAGGCTTTCATTTTTGACAATTCTGATAAACTTTTAGTAATGGCCAACAGCATGGTTTTGAAATGAATCTGAGCCCAGTTTGGCCTTAGCCAAAAAGAGCTCTCTGACCTTGCACACACTGTGTATGGGAGAGGAAAGAGCCGGGCCAGGTAATGGGCTAAGTTTTTGCATTCTTACTCTGGCAATGAAGATAGACTAGCAGCAAACTGTGTATGTTGACAACATGCTTTCTCATTTCTCTGGCACATTAGTTCCATTGAGCTGGCTTGGGCCTTAGCTTGTATTAAGGAGAAAAAATTTAAAGTTTCCTGTGAGACCTGTCTTCACTTTTATTGTCAGAATGTCATAAAAAATATTGGCCATCATATCCCAGATAAGATGTGTTTGTCAAACCAAGGTATCAGGAAAATCTTTACTTCACTGGAGAATGTTATGCTTTCAGGACAAAACATAAATGATATAATATACAGTTTTCCCTTTTGCTGTGGCTTTTAGGAATATCAATCATTATCAGTAATATTAGTAATTAATTATACAGGGTTCTACAGTGATACTAATTTTCTTTATGTCTCTATTTTTCTATCAATCTGTTGCTCCATCAATGTAACTATCCACAAGAGGTCACTCCAAATTCTTTGTGGAATAAAGCAGGATATAGTAAAACAAATAAAATTCTATACATGTCAATATTGTAAATCTTCCATTAAAAACAATAAAAACATCTCTCCATCTTTGGCTTTAGAAAATTCATTAATTTTAGCACTAAGATTGAAGAGTAATAAATACAAACTATTAACAGAATTATGTGGCTAAGTCACTAGTATATAATTGGAGTCTTCCTCTCTGATGTTCCCTCTCTCCAGTATGACTAAACAACTTTTTTTCCTATAGACAAATATTTAGTCTTTAATTTTATAGATGCTTAAATATAGGGAGACACAATATAAGGTTTTAAAAATATAAGAGCAATATAACTTACAATGGTTTTCAGAGTTTGTTTACTTTTGATAGAAACTAATCATTAGTTGAAATATTTCTCTACGGAGAAACTTGCTGGTTCTCCATAGCAAGTTTCACAGGTGTGCAGAGGACTGCCAATGGTCTGGCTCACCTTGTATTCAATCTTTGCCTCAGAGTATAGACCAATATTTAAATGTGGTTTTACTCCCAACTCAAAGATATGTGAGAGGTAAGTGGCTGGAGGAGCAAGACACACAGAAAATCTTTTGTATGTTTTCTGTGGAAGAATCTAAGATGAGAATATGAGAAAACAGAGCCAGGGTTTAGACTTAAAGATGAACTGTGAGGAGCCATGTGGCTGTCATCATGAGGGAAGCCTCAAATATTACACTGATCTTCGCAATACTTTTCTTATGAATTTCATATGCCCACGAGGCTCTGCTGTTCAAATTCATTTTAAAACACACTGGTTTCAAAATGTGAAAAAATGTTCAGTGAGTTAGGGAATTTTTTCCTCCAGTTCTGATTATAATGATAAGTTCAGCAGACTAGAGTGTGATGTTTCAACCTCTGGAATCTGTCAGCACAGGAGGGAGAAGGCAGGTGGTCCTCGGTTCAGTCCTGGCTCGATGACTTATTAGTATCTGTCTGATTGTCAGAAAGTTTTTAAGCCAAACTCAAAGCCTCAGATTTTCCAAACATAAAATAGGAACAAAATAGTATTCAACTCTTGGATTCACTGAGCACATTAAGTGCCGTATCTTATGTAAAGTAAAGAGAGTATACTAAATGCTCAATTAATATTTGTTCTCTCCCTTTACTTTCCCTGCCCCTCACACTCAATCAATATGCAGAGAAGATGAAGAAAAAAGAGGGTGAGAACTTTCAGCCTTATTCACACTGAAAGTCACATTATGGTGGTCAAAATAGAAGTAATTATATAATCCAAGCAAATAAGCAAGCCCCAAGGTCTAATCATAGAACAGAATAATTAAAAGAAGTCCCATGAGTACAGAAAATCTAGAAATGTTACACATATTATATCCTGCTAGACCTTCCTCCTCTTTCCCATATAATTATATCCTTTTCTAGCTCCTCCTTCTCTTTTCCATGGGTAGGAAAGCGAGTGGACAAAGGTAGGACCTTAGGGCAGGGATTGTGCCTGCTTTGTTTATTGAAGTACCCCAAGTGTGTAGGCCAGGATCCTCATATGTATTAGGTATGTAATAAATATTTGATAAATGGAATTGAATAGTAATAGAGAGAACAGGAACATTCTGGGACTTGATAATCTGTTTTTCCTGGGGTTCAGGGATGAAAATAATTATTAGAATTATTTCTAACAAACAGTCTTTAATTAGAAAAAAGTCTTTAATTTTTCACCACAGTAATGATGCTTGATCTTACTCATTTTCTTCGAGTACATACAAAAGACATCAGTAAAATGTTTCTGGAACCCCATTGTAACCACAGGTCACAAATCAGGCAAAGAGTGGCCCTCCCGAGCAGCCTGAACTTAAGTACAGGTAGACTCCACTTTTGGAAAGTTCCTGTTAGGCCACTTCATTTCTATGAAAGATAGCACATGTTTTCACCAACCAAAACAAATCCAAGGAGGATTTTCACTTTTTGGAAAAAATGATAAGTAAAATAGCAATCAGCAATTGTTTCACGGTGAGATGCAGAGAGAGTGATCTGCCAAGCTCCTTCCCCAGGAACTACGCTCAGTTTTCTCAGCATCAAGCCCCTCAACTTTAAACTGTGTCCATGAACATCTCTGCTTTATCTTGAAGATAATGTTGAAGAGGTTTTGGCATCTCATGACAAAGAACTGACAGATGAAGAACTGCTGAAATTACAAGAGGAAGGAATAGAAATCAATATCAAACACAGCAAATGGCCTGAATGGGAAGTTGTCCGGGACTGAATGTGAAGCACTTGTGTGAGATTTTCCACTGTGATCGATCGGCAGTGCTGCAATGACTGCAGGGAAAGTATGGCCTTCATTTTGAAAGGGCACCTAGGTTTAGGGCAGCTTTGCAGAATGTTTTGAGTCCCTACAAAGAATTGTACAACAGAAAAGTGTGCAACGTTAGTCAGTCGAGCATATTGTTGTATTTCAAGCCTTCCACATCAGCTACAGCAGATGACAAAACCTCAACTTTCGACATCAAGGCAGGTAGATGCAGAAGGTGTACACATTAGTGACCTGCCTGCCCTGATGAATTCAGAAGACAATGAGATGTCAGTAGATAACTCTCTTCCTCTTTTCCTACACCCTGCTCTCCTGTGCCTCTTGCCACCCCAGCTTCTGATGACTCAGCTTAGCACACCATCATTACCACCTTTCTGCCTTCCAGTGCACTCACTGTCTTCCCAATTCTGGTAATTGAAGCTATACTGTACCCCCTGTGCCCCCAAATCCAGAATTTATTCATAAAAATTGTGTATTTATTATTACATATTTAAACTTCAGTCACCTTCAAAGTACTCTCCACTTGATGCAATACAACTATCGAGACATTTTTTCCACTGCTCAAAACAGTTTTTGAACTCTCAATTTTGATGCCTTTTAGCACTTCTGCCATTTTTTGTTTCACCTCTTCCACATGGGCAAAATGTTTTTCTTTGAGGACTTTCTTTTTTAATCGGGGAAACAAAAAATGTCCCTCAGGGAGAGACTGAGTGAATAGGGAGGGTGGGGCATGAGGGTCATGGTTTTTTTTTAATTTATTTTTTAAAGATTTTACTTATTTTATCTTTAGAGGGGAAGGGAAGGAGAGAGGGAGAGAAATATCAATGTGTGGTTGCCTCCGTGCATCCCCTGCCAGGAACTGGCCTGCAACCCAGGCATGTGCCCTGACTGGGAATTGAACCACGATCCTTTGGTTCGCAGGCCCACACTCAATCCACTGAGCTACACCAGCCAGGGCGATTTTTTGGTCAAAAACTGCTGAACATGCAGCATGGTGTGGCCAACTGCACTCATAAATCATCTGTCATGAAATAGCCAAATGTGTTGAAAAGAGTCTTAAAAAAATTTCCTAAAGCTAAATGCAGCCTCTCACAACAACGCCACCTGATCCACTGATACCAGATGGGTTCCCAGGACACTCATTTAGGGAACCCACCCACCAGAAGGTAATTCCATTTTTCTTTGAGTCTCCCCCCATATTATTTCTTCTTCATACGGGCTATGTGTTTATCATATCATTTCTGCTCTAACTATATGTTAGTGTTATCTTAAGATTTCTGTGTTATTGGTATGAGTTGGTAGGTTTTTTGGATCTGGGAACACTGAAAACATTTTCCATATAAATTAATGGTAATTGCTTTTTGTCTTTATGCCATTTTAGCCTACAAAGTTTTTGTAGGAATATTGTGCTTTTAGATACCTGGGAAAACCTGCATAATGTACAAAAACTAAGGCATGAGACAAAGTAATTCATCTGCATTATAAACAGACACTCAAGTGAAATAGTTTACTCGTTCTCAATGTTTGCTGTCCTGGTTGGTAAAACAATCTACAATTAAATATACTTGAAGCATAATGTGCTGTGTGAGAAAGTTGGGTCAACAGAGGATCAACTGAAAATATTCTGCTGGACCAGTTAATGATTCAGTTTACCTCTCAAAAGGAACTAGCAGTACCATGAATCTTAGCACTTTCTTGAAACAAAATTTGGACACTGAGAGTAATTCACATTCTATAAGTTAGATTACAACATTTTGAGGGAAAATACCACAGGTTGTTTATTATTTATTTATTTATTTATTTTTTTTTTTTTTTGATGACCAGCATCTGACAAGCAATGGATATTTTGGTAACCCAAAATACAGTGCTGCACTGGATGCTAACAGAGATGATGGAAACAATCGAGGGAACTGTGAACAATGGCTCTGACAGGTGGTAACTTATTGTACCTTAGGTTGGGCTCCCTGGAGACAGTCCCTCAGATGGAGATATGAGCAGAAGATTCAGTGGAGGAGTACTGGGAAAAACCACAGCTAAAGTAGAAAGGAAAGGAGGATTGGGTAGAAGAAAATGCTGAACTCTGGGGTTGAGATGGACCCTCAGAATTGTCCCAAATTAAGGCTAGGGAGCTGGACTGGTCATTGGATGTGAGCTGCCCTGGGGATGAAGCATAATCTCGAGTGAGGCAGCTCTCTTCAACCAAAGGCAGTTCCCCAGAAGTGACACAGCTGAGAGCCATCAGCTGCCAATGTTCCCGGCAGTGCTCAGAATAAATATTGTACCCTGGTCCTGATACCTTGGCCAGTGAGAGCATCCACTAAAACTGCCAGGTTTCAATAAAAATATTATGAAGAGTAATTGACATAATTAGCATATAAAGAACACTTGATCAGTATTTGTTGAATGAATAAATGAATAAGTGGTTATTATGAGGGAAGAATGATAGCAATGAATTTAAAATTCATTAGAAGGAATTTAAATGAAGAAAATACAAAATTAAAATAAGCCACTCAGAAATAAAACAAACTTCCAGCACAGATAATATAAATGTAACACTGTCATTTAGTTTAATCATTAAGTTATTCATAGTCTGAATTTTTCAAGCCTTGAGGGAAAAGTTCCAAAAGGTGCTCCAATTTAAAGACAAAGGTTCAATAAGTGAGGGCATCGCCCATCTCCCTGTGAAATAGTGATTATTTCACTATGAAAGAGTTTGATAGTAAATTTCACATCTTTTAAAAAGAAATAATTAGTGTTGTGTGAAGCAGTAGAGGGAAGTGAAAAGCATCATTGACTGAATCTTTCCAAAATTAACTCTTCCTTTAACGAAATGTAATCATCATCTAAACTTCTTTGTGAAGGTCATCTCTGAGTGCAACCTATTTTGCTAAATCTAACGATCCAGCACCTCTTCCTCTGACTGTTTGCTCCTGCTCACCCTTGCAGCCAGCAATTTAATCACAAAGACATTTCCCCAACATTATGCATTCCCATGTTAGATGATGCCCCTTACTTTACTTAACATCCACATAAAAAAGTTATATAAATGATATGTTTGTAATAAATCAGCAATAAATGAAGTCACTACTTGGCTAAACCCTGCTCTTAGTCTAGCTTCCGTCCAAAGGAAGAAAATAATCTGGATTCTCATTCTGACAGATTTGGCCCATAATATGAATCAGGGTCCAAACAACAGCACTGGCTCTAGTCGCAGTGAATAGCATGAATCTGAATCTTATAGTCAGAATTGAGTCCAATAGGTGTGGCTGTTACTACTTATGTAATGGAAAAACCTCTCTCATGTTTTCAGATTTGCCCCAAGGCTTAGCTACAAGAATATTTGTTTTTAAAATGAGAATTCATTCATTCTACAGGCTTGAGTACCTGCTATGTGCTTGGCCCTACGCTGCATACTGTCAAATGAATTAGATACAGTGCCCGCCCTCGGCTGCTGTGACTGCAGCCTGTTTTTACTGCCTTTACTCCATTCAAGGGCAAATGATAACCCTCTAACTACTGATAATTCGTAGTGTGTGAGTCAAGCCCAACCTCCCTCTAATAGGGTTGGTGTTTTTATTGTTATTTTATCAACTGTTCTTAATTTCGTTTTCCTTAACTTTTAAACTTTAGTTTTTTTTTGAAAAAAAAAAAATGGACCTCATACTGTTCTTCTTTTTCAAGATTGCTATGGCTATTCAAGGTCTTTTGTGGTTCCATATAAATTTTTGGTATGTTTGTTCCAGTTATGTTGAGATACATCATAGGTAGAAATTTTAATAGGAATTGCAATTTTGTTGTGATATATCATTGGTAGGAATTTTAATAGGAATTACATTGAATCTATAGATTGCTTTGGGTAGTATGGACATTTCAATGCTGCCAATTCTTCCTAGCCATAAACATGGCATATGCTTCCACTTATTTATATCTTCTTCAATTTCTTTCTTCAGTATCTTATAATTTTCTGAGTACAGGACTTTTAAATCCTTGGTTAAATTTATTCCAAGCTATTTTTTGATGCAGTTGTAAATGGGATTATTTTCTTAGTTTCTCTTTCTGATAGTTCATTATTGGTGTATATAAATGCAACTGATTCCTGAATATTTGCTTTGTATCTTGCTACTTTACTGACTTCATTCATCAGTTCTAGTAGTTTTTCAGTAGAATTTTTAGGTTTCTCTATACATAGTATCATGTCATCTCCAAGTAGTGACAGTTTTACTTCTTCCTTTCTAATTTGGATTTCTTTTATTTCTTCTTGTCTGATTGTTGTGGCTAGGATGCCCAGTACTATGTTGAATAAGAGTGGTAAAAGCAGACACCCCTGTCTTGTTCCTGATCATAAGGGAAACACTTAGGTTTTGCTCATTGAGTATGATGTTTGCTGTGGGTTTGTCATATGTGGACTCTATTATGTTGAGGTATATTCCCTCTATACTCACTTTACTGAAAGTTTTTATCATAAATGGTGCTGGATTTTATCAAATGCTTTATCTGTATTTATTGATACGATTGTGTGATTTTTATCCTTCATTTTGTTTATGTGGTGTATTACTTTTATTGATTTGTGAATATTGTAACAACCTTGCATCCCTGTAATAAATCCCATTTAACCATGTTCTTTGATCTTTTCAATATATTGCTAGATCCAGTTTGCTAATATTTTGTTGAGGATTTTTAGCATCTATGTTCATCAGTGATATTGTTCTATAATTTTCTTTCTTTGTAGTGTCTTTATCTGATTTTAAAATTAGGATAATGCTGGCCATGTAAAATAAAGTTGGGATTCTTCCTTTTTCTTGAATTTTTGGAATAGTTTGGGAAGGATAGGGGTGAGTTCTTCTATGAATCTTTGGTAAAATTCACCTATGTGAAGCCAAGTTTTTTAAATTATTGCTTCAATTTAATTAGCAATTTGTCTATTCAGATTCTCTGATTTTTTCCTGATTCAGTTTTGGAAGATTGTGTGTTTCTAGGAATTTATCCAATTATTCAGATTGTCCAATTTATTGGCATGTAGTTGTTGGTAATATTTTCTTACAATACTTTGTGTTTTTTGGTGTCATTTGTTATTTCTCTTTCATTTCTGATTTTACTTATTTGGGTCCTCTCTCTCTCTCTCTCTCTTTCTTTTTTTCCTCGATTATTCTGGTTAAAGGTTTGTCAATCTTGCTTATCTTTTCAAAGAACCAGGTCTTTGTTTCGTTGATTTTTATTATTGGCTTTTTAAAAATATTCTATTTTGTTTATTTCTGCTGTGACCTTTATTATTTCCTTCCTTCTACTCTGGGATTTCTTTGTTGTTCTCTTTCAAGTTCCTTTCAATATAAAATTAGATTGTTTAATTTAAGATTTTTCTTGTTTCTTAAGATAGGCCTGTAATGCTATGAATTTCCCTCTTAGGACTGCTTTCACTATGTCCCATAGATTTTGGGTTGTGCTGTCATTTCCATTTGTTTCAAGGTATCTTATCATTAATTCCTTGATCTCATTGTTAACTATTCATTGATTAGTAACATGTTATTTAGCCTCCATATCTTTGTGTATTTTTCAGTTTTTTTTCTTTTGATTGACTTCTAGTTTCATACTATTATAGTAAGAAAAGATGCTTGATGTAATTTCAATCCTCTTAAATTTATTGAGACTTGTTTGGTGTCCTAACATGTAGTCTAGCCTAGAAAATGTTCCATATTCACTTGAAAAGAATGTATGTTCTTCTGCTTTGGGGTAAAATGCTCTGAGTAAGTCAGTTAAATCCATCTGATTTAGTGTGTCAGCAGCCATGTAAAAATATGCATATGGATAAACTTAAACATGATACAAGTGTAATAAGCAAAGTAACTTTCTCAGTTTTGATACTTTGTGTTATAATTAGTAAAGTAATAAGAAAAATATATTGATCATGGAGTGTAAGTGATAGCAGTTTATCTAAGTTAACTAAGGAAAAGTTGCTTTATATGGAAGGCAATTACTGATATTTTCAGACTAACTTCTATATAACTTTAAAAAGATTTTTATTTATTTATTTTTTGAGAGAAGCGAAGGGAAGGAGGAAGAGGAGGAGAGAAACATTTATGTGAAAGAGAAACATCAATTGTTTACCTCCTGTACACACTCTTACCAGGGACCACCAGGGACCAAATTCACAGCCCAGGCATGTGCTCTGACTAGGAATCGAAACAGTGACCTTTCACTTTGCAGTATGATGCCCAACCAATTGAACCACACTGGTCAGGGCCAGACTAACTTTTAAAAGGTATTCCCCAAACTGTGTCTGCATTATTTTCTAGATAATAATATGTACATTGCCCTCACATGAAAGGGATATGAGGTTAAATAAGATTTTATCCCTATTGGAGTTTCATAATACAACTATTAAATGCTCTGAAATTTTCTGTAGTAAGATAAATTATTCAATTACACTTTATTTTTCTATCATACCACTTGACCAAGTGTTATTTTTTCCTAGTCTACTACCTACAGATATCCCGAGGAAGATCACTGTTTTGCAGAGCACAGGTGGGGAATAGTACATTAAGCACATAATTACCTTGGTTTTTCTCCAATGAAGTTTCAAACAGAAGTGAAAATAGAGAAATCAAGCAAAAAAGCAAAAAGCAGTTGAATGTTTGGATCTAGGTTGTTTAGCTGTAAGACCAGAGGAAGGAAGACTGGTCTTACAGCTAATTGTTGGAGTGAAAATATAGAGGAAGCTTCCCTCTAAAAAGAGAAGCAGCCAAATACAAATCTGAATAGAGACTTTTTGTAGTAGGGCAGAGTCAATTCCGGAGGCAGATAATCATGTCACACTATTGGGAAATGAGCTACTTGGAAGGCAAAGCCTTAGCATTTACAGAACAAAGTTTGTAGATACTAGGAAGGTTCCAGAACCCATGTCCTCCCATCATACTCTGTACTGATCACTAATAGAGTTATTAATTTGGTTAAAGATTGTTCCCAATATTGTTCCCCTCCAACAATGTCTCCTTTTTTCTCTCCACCCTCTCCTTCTTCTCTTTTTCCCTCCCTCCCTCCCTCCCTTTCCTTCCTTCCTCTTTTCCTTTCCCGGTAAGTTTCTCAATGATAGTGACCATTATGGTCACCTTTGTATCCACAGTGGCTGAGATTTCATTGGTATTGAATAAATACACATTGAATTAACAACAAAAAGAGTGAACAAATAAAAGAATGAATGTTGTTCTCTACAAAATTCTTTCCAAGTGTAGCCTGTAAATAATGTAGTCCTTAATCAACTGTCTATATTTACATTAGGTTAGAAAGTACTGGAATAGTAGCTCTCAACTATCCCTTAATTTCTGCTCTGTTCATTAGTTTTAAAGTGCATACTTATTTCTAACAAATGACACTGTAAAATATTCAGACATTTCAGATAAAGCTAATCATCTCCTGACTATAAACTACCATGCTGGAAATCAGTAGTTTGATATGCAAGATCATAGCCTTTGGGGTCTTTCTGTTTTAAGAAATATGGATTAAACTTTTTTGGTGGCTTTTGAGGATTCTATAAAATGATTATAGTATAAGCAATTTAATTTCCTGTACTGATAGACATTTAGTGTGTTACTGTGATTTACTATTATGGGAAATGCAGCAGTGAACATCCTTGTATCCTACATTAGATACTGAGAAAAAAATTTTGATCATAAATTTAAAAATTGAAGTACTGTGAAATTGTTATCCAAAAAGTGGCTCATCAAATTTACATTTCTATCAGCAATATAGAACTTCTGTACTTGTGCCCAAATACTTTATTATCAAATGTATTTTTTTCCTAATAATTTGGGTAAAAAATTGTATCCTTTCATTTTGTACTTCTCAGATTACTATGGAAGTTTAGCAAGTTTTTACATAGTCATTGTCACTCTATTAATTTTAACTAATACATTTTAAATTATATTAAAATATAAAAACCATGTTATTACTATAAATTATTTAGCCCTGTTGCAAATCATTGTAAGCAGAACTGCATTTTAAAATTGTTCACAAATACATAGTCATGTGGCTCCTAAAATGATCTCTAGAATCCCAGGTTTTATAATTTTCCTCACTTGGAGGTTGCTCCATACCTTTTCAGCAAAGTCACCTTTCTGTATAGACAGTTCCTACTTTAGGAAAACATAACTTCCACTTTGTAAGTGAACCTTCCCACACCCACATTATCTTCTCTGGAGAGACATTACCTTTATACTTCAGTTGCCTTTGTGCCTAGCACCGTGTTAGGAACATTAAGGATGTATTACAATTGTAATGATTTCAGTGATCCAGTCATTTTCTCCCACACTAAAGTCTAATTCTACCATCGTTAAAAAAAAATGACAGTCTTCTTGTGTTGTCCAGTAGCATTATCATGATCATAAACAGAAGATTACTATGATCGAATGATAAAAGTTATTGACTTATCTGATGATTATGGAACATAAAAGTCTCTTTTTAAGTAAACTGTTTATAAAAGTGGTACAGACAGTGGTTGGGTAAAAGAATAAATGGAAATGAAAAGGTATTAGTTAAGATATTTTAAGTACACACATACCACACCCCCAACCTGGAACAGTAATCAGATAATGTAATGTATAGTGTTTGGCCTAATTTTTTGGGAACAAGATTTGTTAAGGCAAGAAAGTTATTACAAAAGGAGAAACTTATAGTTCTTCGTTATTATTTTCAAACCATATTTGTCATAAGCAAATCTAATTTGTTTAAAAGAACTGACTTTTATTCAAATAAAAGATCACTGACAAGGAGAACGTAGACTCCCATTGTACAGACAACTTAATATTTAAACTCTGAAGTCGTTCGTTTTCCTATTTCTGTTCTATCAAAGTATTTTCAATGAGATAAGTATGAAAAAAGTCCTATATATCATTCATTCTTTCCTGGTTTGGTAAAAATAAATTAAGATTGTTTCAGAATCAGGAAAATTTGTTTTAAGTGTTTGAGGCACTTTTAGAGAATTATATTTTACTCGAGCTCAACAAATAACGTAACTTGAAAATTTCCCAGCCTCCTTCACTTAGAAACAACCCCTCTGGAATTTCATAATTGCATGTGAAGAAGACCAAACTGAGAATCAAGGGGCTGCTTTCAGGTCTGGGTGCTTATACTAAACAACCATGCGACACATGTGACAACAAGGTGCTTCTTGCGATTACTTGAACTTTTGTGTTTTATTGAGTAAAACAAGGTATTATTTGGATTGATGGATACCAATTCAATTTCCTTGATATATCTTCCAACATTAAAAAAAAATTTAGAGATTTCCCATGAAGACAAGTATTTCAAATGTTTCTTGAAAGCCTGTGTGGCCTGGAAACATGAGTCCACTGTTCCCACATCCAAATGACCTAAGCTGGGCACAGCTGCCCACCTGGCAGGCACAAAATTTCCAGTTTACCTGCCCTCACTTGGCCTGATCCATTTATTTATTTTTATGCACTGTGGACCCTACACTTATTTGAATATTCAGCTAAGGGCTGGATGAATGTCTATAGAGCCTTTATGTTCTAGAATGCAAAAGGGTGAGGCCCCGAACGACTTACTGGTGAGATAATAAGGAAAGGCTCACGACTGATGTGTCCAGATTGACTCAGCGTCTTCACGTCTCCCTCTTGTCTCTCACACAACATCCAGGGATAGGCTTTTCTGGAAGACTTCTGCCTCCCACATCCTCAAATGCCTCACATGTCTTTCTAAGCTCTTATTTTGCACCTACCCAATCATTCTAACCTAAGCATCTTTGCATGCTTTTCCCTAGATTTTGTTCTCCACCTTCTTGGTAGACTTGCTATTTCAGTCCATGGGCTTGAGAAATCTATTTCTCTATAAGGATGCTTTACCAAGGGCAGGGAGTCTAGATTCTTATTGGCTCACACCAGCAGTTTCAGACCATTCCTGGCCGATTCCCCATTTAGCCTCACCTCCTTAAGACTCTAGCCTGTTACAGTGTACCAGCTTGCTGTCGCAGAGTGCCATGATGAGGTGGCACACAGTTGCTATGGTGCAGAGAAGATTTGAGGCCTTTTTCTGGGATTCATTTTATAAAAATCTCCATTGTACATAAAAGACAAAGATGTCTGGAGAAATTAAATTAAATGACCTGCTTCATTTCAAAGATAGACTTTGAATACAGATTTTTTCCCCAAATCTTAATAAGAGGCTAATGGGAAACTTGAGCACTGAATGGGTAAGAATGAGAAAGGAATGAGATGGGCTGGGAACTAAAGAAATCTTTACCAGTTGGTAACTGCCTTTATACCCACTTGAAAAAGATTGTTATTTTTTATTGGGTATGAATAGGAATCTGTAAAACTCTGAACAGTTTTAAGTTAGTACATATAAGGAAAAGTTAGGGTTAGGGTTAGGGTTAGGGTTTAGCAGCATAAATTATCAGACAGAAATAGCCTTAACATGTTTGAAATGAAAGCTATGAGAAGGAACACTACACAGCTTCATTTGAGCCCCACTCAAAAAATTTTCAGTGTGATCGCAGAAATATGTACTTGAATAACATAATGTCACCTATTATTTTTTAGTATCTAGCTACATGACCATTTAATAATTTCTATTCTCAGATTTCACATGACATTGGCCCTTAGAAAACAGTTTGTATTTTTTCTTTTTTTTTAAATCTTCACCTGAGGATATATTTATTGATTTTAGAGAGAGATAGGAATGCAGGGAGAGAGAGACATTGATATGAGGGAAACAAGGATTGGTTGACTCTTGTATGTGCCCTGAGTGGGGATCAAACCCACAATCCTCTGGTGCACAGGATGATACTCCAACCTATTAAGCATCTGGCTAGGATGAAAAAGGTTTTTAGATTCACCTTTTATTAACAGTATTTGTAATCCTCCATTATTTCCCATTTATCTTCAAATTGTGCCTATCTCACTCACTTTGGGTATTCTTTTTGAAATATTCCATGTAGCCAAATTGCTACCCTTGATATTGTACCTTCAGTTTCCAAAATATAATTGGAATGAGACTATTTCTGTTATCTGTACAATTTCTACTTAGCTGTCTTACTCCACTGGATTAAAATTTACTTTCTTTACAATGACAGAGGAAAGAATACCTATTAATTTACAAGTTATAAGGTATCCGAGTCAATGCTAGAGATACTGAAATATCATTAAGTGAAGGAATATAAATCAAATGCTGTGTTCGTTGGTGTTTCATATTATGTGGCTATTGATAAAAAATAATTTAAAAAATTTTTCAGGAATGGAAAGATACAAAAACTGATCATTCTCCCATTAGAAAATAATATTTTAGATGAGGGGAAATAATATAACTTCACCTCACCAGGATCTGGGTCTTAGGAAAGTTCTCAAAATAAATGTGTTGGTCTGAGAACAAAAGGAAATTGCCATTTACACACTTAAAAAGCTTTCATGCTTCCAGGAAGCAACCTACTGACTGGACACCATATCAGTTGCTAATGGTGTTTCTTGCTGAGGATTTAATTTTCTTTGTCTTAATCAACAAGGGATCACCTCTTTCCAAATCAATCACAATTCACTGGCTAATGTGATTCTGAAATGCAGCACTCAGTTCAATTGTTTTGAAAATTCTTAAGTATATTATCAGTTTAATTTCAGTGACAACTGATAAAATAATGACAATATTTATAACCCCTGTCCCCTTCTTTGACAAATACTATCTGGAAAACCTAAAAGTATCATACATATGTCATTTGGGAAAGGTTATATCTATTTTTCAGTTATGGAAAAAATAGGCCAGGTACCTTTGAAGTTAGCAGTTTTCTATGACAGATTAAAAACCTCGATATGAAATAATGCTAGAAGGAACCAAGCTGGTCATCAATTTAAGCATCTTTTAAGAGCTGATGTGTTAAAACCCAAAGTAGGTGTGAGGAAAGCATAAAATTAGTCTTAGAAAAGCAATACATTTGGAAATGCAGCTACTGGGAAGGATCCTGTTAAGCATTTAATTCAAATTCTCACTTTGAAATGAAGAAACTGAGGCCTAACATGATTATACAGAAAATTCTCTAGAGTGGCCCTTCCCCTGAAGTTTATAGCTCTTTTAATGTGCCTAGAATATTCCTCATTTCCAAATTAGTGTTTCTTTCTCAAGAATCCTTGGAAAATACTGGGATGTCACCTCATAGATTCTTTACCAGAAAACGTGATTATTTGCACCACTCACATCTTTGTTCTAAATACCCTTTCAAGAAAGATTTAAAATTGTCACACTGACACAAAATATGTTTAGTTGGTTTGCTCTCTCAATACAGGTTGCTCATTTCAAGCCCCAGCTCTGTACCACTCATTCAGCTACAGTTTAAAAATTTCTCAGGAGATAAAGTTGAAGAAAAGAGAGGGTTATAAAGTTCTCATGCTTAAGAATGAGAAAGAAAAAGATTCAGAATAAAATTCTGTACCAAAATAAATAAAGCTCAACAAAGGCATTTAATAACACAAGTGAGTGTGTGTGTGTGTATCCACTGCCCTCTTTATTTTCTCTTCAGTATATGCTACTCTTTAAACTAGTAACATTTTCTTTGTTAATAGGGGAAAATTGGCATGAAAATTAAATTTGCATGATAGAATCCTTTTGAGAATTATGTACACTGTAAACACAATTTCTGACAGTTCATTATTTTGATATTCCATATTTTATAGTGCCATAAATTGTTTACTTATAGAATTGTTTGCTGGCACTAAAATACTACAATGCAAAGTTGCACTTTAGAATAGAGGAGAGAATCTTCTGGCCAAGATGGAGGCGTAGCTGGTCATGCTGAGCCTCCTCTTACAACCAAGATTAAGGACAACAAAAATATAGAACAAAAAAAAAAAAAAAGAAAGAAAGAAAACCCAACCAGGACAGAGAGAAAATTGAATAGTGCAGGAGTCCGACAACAACGATTCACTCAGACTGGTAAGAGGGGCGGAGTCAGTGGCCAGTGAAGTTTGCAGCTGGGGGAGTAGGGTTGTAGTGCCTGGTGTATGGTCACCCCAGGCGCACAGGTGGCGGCATTGCTGAATGGGAGGAGGCCAAGCAGGGCGCACAAGGCGGCTGACCTCGGACACAAATTTGTGCACAGATAAACCAGGCGAAAATGGGCAAAGGACAAACTGTGCGATACAGGGCCCCAGTGCTGGGAAGTGAAGCCTAGAAGCACCCACTGAAAATACTTGTAGGGGCTGAGGTGCCGGGAGGGAGTCCCAGCCTCATAGGAGAGTTCATTGGGGAGACCCGTGGGGTCCTGGAGTGTGCACAGATCCACCCACATGGAGGTCAGCACCAAAAGGGCCCAATTTGACTGGGGAAGGAGGCTGAGGAGACTGTAATCCATGAAGGAGAGCAGAGCAAGGGCCATTGTCCCCTTTTGGACCCCGCCCCTACATCTAACATTACAACCCAGTGACTGGGTTGCCTCGCCCTGGGGAACATCTAAGGCTCCACTCCTTACTGCCTAACAGTCACAACCAGACAAAAACAGAATGACCAAAACCAAGGATGGCTCAGATAGGAGAGCAGACTGGGGCCCCAGAGCTGATTCACCTGAGTGACCAGGAGGTGGTCAGCCTATCAGATGCAGAACTCATAGCACTGGTAGCCAACCTATCAGAAGCACAGTTCAAAACTCTGATGATTAGGAAGCTCACAGAATTGGTTGATTTTGGTCACAAATTAGAGGAAAAAATGAAGGCTACAATAAGTGAAATGAAGAAAAATGCAGAGGGAACCAATAGTGATGGGAGGAAAACTGGGACTCAAATCAATGGAGTGGACCAGAAGGAAGAAACAACCAAACAGAAAACAAGGAAGAAACAACAATTCAAAAAAATGAGGAGAGGCTTAGGAACCTCCAGGACATCTTTAAATGTCCCAACATCTGAATTATGGGGTACCAGAAGGGGAAGAGGAACAGCAACAAGTGGAAAACTTATATGAACAAATAATAAAGGCGAACTTCCCCAATCTGGAAAAGGAAATAGACTTCCAGGAAGTCCAGGAAGCTCAGAGAGTCCCAAAGAAGGTGGACCCAAGGAGGAACACACCAAGGCACATCATGTTTACATTAGCCAAGATTAAAATGAAGGAGAGAATTCTAGAAGCAGCAAGGGATAAAGGCAGAGTCACCTACAAAGGAGTTCCCATCAGACTGTCAGGGGATTTCTCAAAAGAGATCTTATAGGAAAGAAGGGGCTGGAAAGAAGTATTCCAAGTCATGAAAGGCAAGGACCTACATCCAAGATTGCTCTATCCAGCAAAGCTGTCATTTAGAATGGAAGGGCAGATAAAGTGCTTCTCAGATAAGGTCAAGTTCAAGGAGTTCATCATCACCAAGCCCTTATTATATGAAATGTTAAAGGGACTTATCTATGAAAAAGAAGATAAAAGATAGGACAGTTAAAAGACAGCAAACTCACAGATATTAACAACCACACCTAAAACAAAAGCAAACTAAGCAAACAATGAGACCAGGAGCAGAAACACAGGAATGGAGATCACATGGAGGGTTTGCAACAGGGGAGTGGGAGGAGGAGAGAGGGAGAAAAGGTACAGAGAATAAGTAGCATTGACAGTGGATAGAAAATAGACAGGGGGAGGGCAAGAATAGTGTAGAAAAAGTAGAAGCTAAAGAACTTATGACACATGGACATGAACTAAAAGGGGGAATGTGGGTGGGAGGGGGTATGAAGGGTGGAGGGGAATGATGGGGGAGAGATGGGACAACTGTAATAGCATAATCAATAAAACAAACAAACAAACAAACAAACAAACAAACAAACAAAAAGAACAGAGGGGAAGAAACTGAGAAAAAGAACAACAAAGTATCCAGAATGTCAAAGGGATGCAAAATGACCCTTTTAGGGTCTATTTGAAAAGTATATCATTCAACTTGTGGCTACAGAAATTTTATAGTGTGTGTTATTAATGTGGATATATGGGTATGGAGTCTATGCTAAGAAAATGGCCAGCTGGTGAAAAAGAGAGAAAAGAGTTGTATCCATTATTTCAATTCATATACAGAGCCAGTGAGTTCAACTTTCACTTATATGTATTACAGTTATCCCTAGGAACCTGTAGAGGATTGGATCCAGGATCCCCTGTGGATACAAAACCTGTGGATGTTCAAGTCCCTTATATAAAATGGCATAGTATTTTCATATAGCCTACACACATCCTCCTGTATGCTTTAACTCATCTCTAAATTATTTATAATGGCTAATACAATGTAAATGGTATGTAAGTAGTTGTTACACTGCATTGTTTAGAGAATGACAAGACAAGAAATCTGTACATGTTCACCACAGATGCAACCATCAATGACTCAACTGCACAGTACATGTCACAAACAACCTACCATTCTGCCCCAAATATTCTTTTTTTGAAGTTGTCTCACAAACTTTAGTGATGATGTGTCTCATTATTTTATTTCATTCATTTTCACTGGATTTATTGGGGTGTCACTGGTTCACAAAATTATACAGGTTTCAGGTGCACAATTCCACACACATCATCTGCACACTGTATTGTGTGTTCACCATCCCAAGTCAGGTCTCAGTCCATCACCATTTATCCTCCCTTTACCTTCTGCTTTCTGCCACTCCTCTCCCCTAGCAATCGCCACACTGTTGTCCACACCCATGAGTTTTTCATCTTTTTCCCCCATTTTTTCCTAAACCCTCCATCTCCCCCCTGCCACAGCTTTCCCTCACTCCCCAGAGAGCTGTCAGCCTGCTCTCTGTCTATGGGTCTGTTTCTTTTGCTTGGTAGTTCATTTTGTTCATTATAGTTTAGATCTGTGGATGGTTTAATCTATAGATGTGGAATCCTTAAATGTGGAGAGGCAACATTATATGGAGACTTGACTTTAAAACTTCAACTTGAGTACATTTGCATCAATGTTCCAAATCTGAATGTGTCATTAGGACTGAGTTATAATTAAAGGTTGAAGCCCATCCCTTACCTGGCTGTTACTTTTGTTCTGAATTGAGTCATGCCTTCTCTCTTTTGGGGGCTATTTAACAAAGATATGACTATCATACCCACAAGCTTTTTTTGATGTCTTCTCACTCTGATAATTCTAGTTGTATTATTAAGCAACACAAACAAAATTCTCCATGGGTCTAAAGAACAATTTCTTAATCTTAGATACAATAGTTCCAAAGAAGCAAATCAGTCCTAGATGAAGGCAAAAGATAACAAATTTCAATCAACATTAGCTAAGGATTTAAACATATATTAACTTCAGTTTATGATGCATACTCTTTCAGTGGATTCTGTTTGTTGCCTCATGCATTGATGAATGCATCATTTAGAAAATTTATTATCCTCACCAAAGAATATGTTTATTGATTTTAGAGAGAGAGGGAGAGGGGTTAGGGGGAGAGGGAGGGGGAGGGAGAGAGGGGGAGAGACAGAGACAGAGACAGAGAGAGAAATATCTGTTTGGTTGCCTCCCATACATACCCTGACCCAGGATGCAACCCGTAACCTAGGTATGTACTTTGACTGGGATTGAACCCTCAATTTTTTGATGCACAGGATGATGCTCCAACCAACTGGCCACTGGGCAAGGGTGTTGATGAACACATCTTATATGTGGTGCTGTAGGTTGGGGAACATGTAGCATGCTTCCTGGATCTGAAGTTGTAATTGTTATTCAAGATAAACTACTTTTGAGTCAGCATCATAAATTTATAAGTTGAAGACATAATAAAAATTTGGTAAAATGCTTTCCTTCTTGTTAGCTTCTTTCCACTGACCTAGACAAGAGCTTTGTATTCAAGGAATCCCAACTGGAGCAAATGAGTACCTATTCCTGTTCCTTAGGACATTTTAGCTGTAGCATAGTGGTCAAGAATTCAGACTCTGAGATCAAGTTACAAGTGTACCACTAGCTAGCTGTGTGACCTTGAGCAAATTCCTTAACCTCTGTGTGCTTCAGTTTCCTCATCCATCAAATGGAGGTAATATTATATTAGTCCTACAGGAAGCTGTGAAAATTAAATAAGATAGTATGTGCAAAGAGCATAGATCCACATGACAGAAGAAATTAACTAAATGTTGGCTCTAATTGTGGTCACTCTAAAATAAAGACAGATTTTATGCATAGGGTCAACTGTCCTTCAACAAAGGTGTCAAGAATACACAATAGAGAAAGGACAGTCTCTTCAACAAATGGTGTGGGAAAACTATATATCCACATGTGACAGAAATTAGACCCTTTTCTTACATTGTACACAAGAATCAACTCAAAATGTATTAGAGATTTAAATGTAAGACCTGAAACTATAAAACTCCTAGACGAAAACATAGGGGAAAAGCTTCATGACATTGGTTTTGGCAATGTATTCATAGACATGACATCAAAAGCATAAGCAACAAAATAAAAATCAGATGGGACTATATCAAACGAAGAAGCTTCTGCACAGCAAACAAAGGTGTAGGTGAGTAGCCAAAGAACATACATGCCATAACCCATAGACACAGATGACAGTGTGGTGATGGCCAGAACTAAGAGAGTGGAGGCGGCAGGCGCTAGATAAAGGCAGACAAGGGAGGGGGAATTGGGATATCTACAACAGTGTCAACAATAAAAATAAAGTTTAAGAAAGAAGATGATCAACAGAGTGGAAAGGCACCCTATGGAATGGGAAAAAATATTTGAAACGATATATCTGATAAAGAGTTAATCCCCCAAATAGGTGAGGAAGTCATACAACTGAACAACAAAAAACTAACAACCTGAGAATAGACATTTTCCCAGAGGAAATATATAAATGGCCAAAGGCTATATGAAAAATATTTGTCACCACTAATCATCAGGGAAATCAAATCAAAACCACAATGGTGTATCACTTCTCACCTGTCAGGATGGCTGTTACTAAAAAAAGACAAGACGACAAGTGCTGGTGAGAATGTGCAGATATCGGAGCCTTTGCACACAGTTGGTGGTAATGCAAAGTGATGCAGACACAGTGGAAAACAGCATGGAGATTCCTCAAAGAAATAAAAAAATGGAACTAGTATATGACTCAGCAATCCTGCTTTGGGATATATATCTACAAAAAATCAGGATTTTGAAGAGATATCAGCACCCATATTCATTGCAGCACTATGAACAACAGTCAAAATGTGAAAACAACCTGAGTGTCTATTGACAGATACATGTATATGAAAATGTGCTGTACACAGAATGGAATGATATTAAGCCTTACAACAGAAGGAAATCCTGCAATATGTGACAACACAAATGGACCTTGATGTTGCTATGCTGAGAGAAATAAGTAAGTGCTGCATGATCACACTTACATGAGGTATCTAAAATAGTCAGATTCATAAAATCAAAGACTGGAACAGTGGTTACCAGGAGCTGGGGGAGGAATAAATGAGGAGTTATTAGTGAAGAGGCATAAAGTTTCAATTAAGGAAGATGAACACGCTCTAGAATTCTGTTGTGTAACGTTGTACCTATCACCAACAATGATGCAATGTACACTTAAAATTTGTTAAGAGGAGAGATTTCATTTTATGTGATCTATCATACTAAAAATTTTTAAAAATACAGTCAGATTTTATTGTTGAAAAAGTATAATGTATAAAATATAAATGGAGTTTTATTCAGTTTAATGAACGGCCTTTTTTCTATACGATTCCTGAAACATTATATCCATAGCAAGGTCTAGGCAAGTAAACTACTAAGTGAGACTCTAAGTATAGTTTGTTTTCTCCTTTGCCACATATATGCTGACATGCTATAAAAAAATTGAGGGGCTTGAATCATTTTAGCCAAGATATCACAGATTGGTAATAGGTTGTATTCAACACCAATTGTTTGGAAGATAAATTTCAAGATAAAAGCATTTATTGTTTAGAAGCCAATATAAGAATGCTACTATAAATGCAGGACTGGAATCTCAAAATAGGCTTAAGGTTTCAACATTGTGGGTTTTTTTTTTTTTTGGCAAGTTTCAACTAGATAAAGGACTGCTTAGCTCACCGTGTCAAGGGGCAGATTTCTTATTGTGGCTAAAAGTACCCACACATTTGCCAGCGAGTGACCTGACACAGGCTCCCCCGCCTGCCCGCTGAGAAACTAGGGGTTAATGGTATAACAATTATAATTTTAGAGCTCCATATCTTCGCTAATTTAAGAGCCCATTTTCTTACTCTGCAGTATAGTGGCCTAGAGAGGAATGTTTAAATGAAATAAAGCAATGCCCCAAAAGACATGGGGTCCTCATTTCTGTCGTCATTGGTTTATACTCAGAAGCAGCAGGGACAAGCAGCAGCTAGAGCAGAGAGCAAACATGGCAACGGAAAGTTTCCTCCAACTCCATAGAAATCTGGCTTTCCAAAAATAATTGTGGGATGATATCAGTGTAAAATACGTTTTATTTTCCTGTAGTTTGTTGATTCAGTGACTCCCTTTAGGAAAGGAAATGGAGACATCCAATGGTTTTTGTTAAGATGCTTATACACATTCACCATCATCATAACATGATTACACTATATTAACTCTCTACCATTTGAAGGGTGGAGGGCAAGCTTTCTGTAGAAAGATTGTCATGTCAATCCTAAGAATACCTTTATTAGATGAGGAATGCAAGTGGGAGATATTTCTCCTCAAGGTACAGTTATAGAGGTCAAATTGTTGTAAGATTAAGAAACATTTTAAATGTCAAAATATGACATTTTTATGGAATCCCTGGCCATGGAGTCTTTTTCATCCAATGGTCCATGTTTAGTTTGAACAGTGTTCTTATAATTATCCTACTTCTAATTTGAAAGTATCATTTGTATTTTACTAAGTGAGACTCTAAGTATAGTTTCTTTTCTCCTTTGCCACATATATGCTGACATGCTATAAAAAAATTGAGGGGCTTGACTCATTTTAGCCAAGACACCCCCATAAGAAACATTTTCTAATTAGCATAGCTATTATGATAAAACAGAACTAAAGACTAAGGATGGGGCCATCCTGAATTTCATTCATGCAACCTTTCTTCCTTTCCCACTCTTTTTTAAAAAATATTTTATTTCTTTATTTTTAGAGAGGGGTAAGGGAAGGAGAAAGAGAGGGAGAGAAACATCAATGTGTGGTTGCCTCTCACATGGCCCCCACTGGGGACCTGGCCTGCAACCCAGGCATGTGCCCCTGACTGGGTATTGAACCGCAACCCTTTGGTTCACAGCCCATGCTCAATCCACTGAGCTACACCAGCCAGGGTGCTTTCCCACTCTTGAACTTGGATCATTAGTGGTGGAGAATACGTTGGTTCCATGGCTGAGTGGGAAAGATCTTTTTCCTGGATGCCTCCTACTAAAGATAGTGACAAAATGCCCTTCATCTCTATAAGGGATTTAAGCAATAACTTCTTAACACATTAAATAGTATACAGGTATAAAGAGATTAATTAACAATAGAGGTTTGAAATCTCACTTTGGGAATCTCTTTTAAAAGAAAATACTGGAAATCTCAGGTTGATCTAAGTGTGGTCTTATGTAAAGGTATCAAATGGCATAAACAATAACTTGGGCTAATTTTTATAGAAAATAATTCTTTACATTCAATTGTGTTCAATAAGTGTCTTGATGAGACCTACATTTCTAAAAATCATATATCCCTTTAAAGAAGAACAATTCAGGAAATAAATGTTTCTAAAGTTGATGTTCCACATTTTTATTTATTAATTTTTTTACAGATTTACCATTCTTCACATAATAATAGATTAGACAGTTTGGGGTTACTGAATTTCACAGTGTATATTATAATCATTCGAGTCACTTGGAAAATTTTCAAAAATCAAATGATTCAAAAGCCCTAGTTAATGTAAGTAATACTCTCTTCCTCATTCCTGAAAATGTAACTTATTTCAAATATGTGCTTTAGTAAAACATTTCAAGCTCTTTTAAATCCCTTTCCAATATATCATTGCATAATACTTGCCAAAACTTTATGAAGTTTATATCTTCAGGACTAGAGTTAACAGGTAGTTTGCCACCAAGATGAAGATAGCCTTCAAACAGTTGTATTAAAAGAGTTTGGGGCCAAGATGGAGGCATAGGTGAACACACTGTGCCTCCTCTCATAACCAAGATTAAGGACAACAAAAATATAGAACCAAAAAAACCCAACAGAGCAGATAGAAAATTGAATTGTATGGAAGTCCCACAACGATTCACCCAGACTGGTAAGAGGGGCAGAGTCAGTGGCCGGCAGAGAGGGGTTGCAGCAGGAAACAGCAGTGGCTAGTGATCATGGGCCCACAGGCAGCGGTTGGCACACCCCAGGCACATAGGCGGCAGTTACCGAGCTCCGGGAGGCAATGAGCAGACCAAGCGAGGTGCACAAGGCGCTGACCATGGTCACATATTTACATGCAGATAAGCCAGGTGAAAATGGGCAGCAAGACAGACAGTGCAATGCAGGGTCCCAGTGCCAGGAAATAAG
Source organism: Anoura caudifer (assembly GCA_004027475.1). Lineage (NCBI taxonomy): Eukaryota > Metazoa > Chordata > Mammalia > Chiroptera > Phyllostomidae > Anoura > Anoura caudifer. The sequence continues at coordinate 38,919 of PVKU01009297.1, forward strand.
GCCTAAAAGCACTGATTGAAAACACTTGTGCGGGTTGAGGTGCTGGATGATAATCCTAGCCTCACAGGACAGTTTCTTAGAGATACCCACAGGGTCCTAGAACATACACAAGCCCACCCACATGGAAATCAGCACCAGAAGGGCCCAATTTGCTTGGGGAAAGCGGCAGAGGGACTGGAATCCCAGAGAGAGCAGAGCAAGCCCCACTGTTCCCTCTTGGACACCGCCCCCACATCCAGCATCACAACCCAGCAACTGGGTTGCCCTGTACTGGTGAATACCTAAGGCTCCTCCCCTCACTATGTAACAGCTATGACCAGACCCCCAAAAAAACCCCAAAAAACAAAACAAAACAAACAAACAAAAAAAAAACCCAAAAATCAAAAATGGCTCAAACGGGAGAACAAACCAAAGCCTCAGAGCTAATTCATCTAAGCAACCAAGAGATAGCCAACCTATCAGATGCATAGCTGAAAGCACTGGTAGCCAACCTATCAGAAGCACAGTTCAAAGCACTAGTGATTAAGAAGCTCATAGAATTGGTTGATTTTGGTCCCAAATTAGAGGAACAAATGAAGACTACAATAAGTGAAATGAAGAAAAATGCACAGGGAACCAACAGTATGGGAGGAAAACTGGGACTCAAATCAATTCAGTGGATCAGAAGAAAGAAAGAAACAACCAAACAGAAAACAAGGAAGAAACAACAATTCAAAAAAATGAGAGGCTTAGGAACCTCCAGGACATCTTTAAACATCCCAACATCTGAATTATAGGGGTTCCAGAAGAGGAAGAGGAAGAGAAACAAGTGGCAAACTTATTTGAACAAATAATAAAGGCAAACTTCCCCAATCTGGCAAAGGAAATAGTCTTCCAGGAAGTCCAGGAAGCTCAGAGAGTCCCAAAGAAGGTGGACCCAAGGAGGAACACACCAAGGCACATCATATTTACATTAGCCAAGATTAAAATGAAGGAGAGAATTCTAGAAGCAGCAAGGGATAAGGGCACAGTCACCTACAAAGGAGTTCGCATCAGGCTGTCAACTGATTTCTCAAAAGAGACCTTGCAGGCAAGAAGGGGCTGGAAAGAAGTATTCCAAGTCATGAAAGGCAAGGACCTACATCCAAGATTGCTCTATCCAGCAAAGCTGTCATTTAGAATGGAAGGGAAGATAAAGTGCTTCTCAGATAAGGTCAAGTTAAAGGAGTTCATCATCACCAAGCCCTTATTATATGAAATGTTAAAGGGACTTATCTATGAAAAAGAAGATAAAAGATAGGACAGTTAAAAGACAGCAAACTCACAGATATTAACAATTACACCTAAAACAAAAGCAAACTAAGCAAACAACGAGACCAGGAGCAGGGACTCAGAAATGGAGATCACATGGATGGTTTGCAACAGGGGAGTGGGAGGAGGAGAGAGGGAGAAAAGGTACAGAGAATAAGTAGCATAGACAATGGGTAGAAAATAGACAGGGGGAGGGCAAGAATAGTGTGGGAAAAGTAGAAGCTAAAGACCTTATGACACATGGGCATGAACTAAAAGGGGGAATGTGGGTGGGAGGGGGTGTGGAGGGGAATGATGGGGGAGAAATGAGACAACTGTAATAGTATAATCAATAAAATATAAGTTTTAAAAAAGGAGTTTGGTGGTAGGCACAATTCTAAAGATGGCCCAAGGTTCTGAAGATATTCAGTCAAACACCAATGTAGGTGCTGCTGTGAAAGAATTTGGAAGTTGTAATTAAAGTCCCAAGTGGATGATCCTAACAATGGACATTATCATCTTGACCTCATTTGATCACACGAGTCTTTTAAAAGACAGAAGAAGGAGGCAGAAGGGGAATTCAACAGACTGGAAGTCCAAGAATGATTTACCATGTCATTACTAACTTTGAAGATGGATGGGACCATGAACCATGGAATGTGGATGTCCTCTAGAAACTAAGAACAATCCCTCCCAACAGCTAGCAAGAAAGCAGGAATCTCCATCCTATAATTGTATGGAACTACATTATGCCAATGACCTGAATGAGCCTGGACACAGATCCTTCCCCTAGAGCATCCAGGAATAAGCCCAAATAAAGTGATATCTGGATTTCAGCCATGTGGAACTATAGGCAGAGAACCCAGTCAAGCCTGCCTGGACTTCTAATCAAAAGAACTCTGTGATAACAAATTAATGGTATTTTAAACCATGAAATTTCTAGCACTTTGTCGTGCAGTGATAGAAAACTAATACATGTTATGATATGCTATAATCATTAATTTATTTATAAAACATGATACAAGCAGCAATGTAAAAAATTGTGTTACTTTTTAAGATTTTTAGACTAAAACATCCTAATGTCTCCAAAAGACCATTATGTTGGCAAAACTAATATCCTAAAATATTCAAAAATTATATATGCCTAATAGTTAATAGCAGAATACTGGAAAATTTTACTTTTCTGAAAGATTTATTTGTAAGATTTGAAATCATTTGATAAGAAATATATTTTATAGTCCAACCACTAAAAAATGTGTTTATATCTCTACCCACCAAAAAATTAGACTTTATCTTTTCTCTTGGTCTTTTTCTTTAGTTGTTGTTGTTGGAAATGGAGGAAAGACTAAACTTTCTCATATTATTTTTTATTTTTTAATTAAATTCACTGGGGTGACATTGGTTAATAAGATTACATGGGTTTCAAATACATAATTCTATGATTTATCATCTGTAGAGTGCACTGTGTGCTTTCCACCCCAAATCAACTCTTCCTCCATCACCATATATTTGATCCCCCTTTCCTTTATCATGCTCCCACCCTTTTTCCCTCTGGTAATCATCATACTGTTGTCTGTGTCTCTGAGTGCTTTTTTGTTTGCTTGTCTTATTTGTTCATTTGCTGCTTTTGGTTTTATATCCCATATGAGTGAAATCATATCATTCTTGACTTTTTCTGTCCTACTTATTTTGCTTAGCATGATAGTCTCAAGATTCATTCACATTGTCAGAAATGGTAGTATTTCATCTTTTCTTATGCTTGAGAAGTATTCCATGTAATACAAAAAAATAGAGGCATTTATTGAAGAAGATGCAAGATATAAGAAACATTGTACATGTACATTGTTCAGTTCCCTTCAAGGGCAACTTGGGCTCTCACACAATTCTTTGGCTATGACCTTCTTGGAAATCTGGTTCATTGGTAGTGGTTTGAATCAAATCATTAGCAACTGCAGCATGATATTCCTTCTGCTCTGGTAGCAGAAGCTGCAGAAGAAACTTTGCCATGACACATTTTATGCCAAGATCCTGTGTCAAAATCTCAGATACAGTAGTTTTTGGAGTCCCCAGATCAGCTTCTAGTTCTTACACTGCCAGTCACTGATCTTTGTTGATTGTAGTCTGTACACACTCAGCATTCTCAGGTGTTCTGCTTGTTATAGGGCTTCCAGAACTTGGATCACTTTCAAAAGATTCTTTACCATCTTTGAAGAATTTGTGCCACACTTTTATTTACACTGCACTCATTGCATAATCCCCCAAAGCCTTCTAAATCATCTGAATAGTTTTCATGGAGGAATGTTCAAGCTTAAATCAAAAGTTGATGCAGATTTATTGCTCCACTTGCTCAGTCATTTTTAATGCAATGGCCACACAGTACACATTCACTCAATGGTGTTTACTGTCCCCATTGACTAGTATAGAGATGTTGTCATTGTTCATGCATGTGCATTTCAGTCCACTCTCCTTGGCTGCTAGGTTACATCAATATCATGCAAACCATTTTCATTATATTAATAATGGCTAGGCTTTTTCTGGACAGATCTCATATGTATCACGTCTTCTTTATCCAACCATCTAGAGAGGGACACTTTGTTTCCATGTCTTGGCCACTGTAAATAATGCTGCATGTTATTTTATTATGGTATTAATATTTGCATATACTTAATTTCTACTAAAATATTTACTATAAATATAACTTCTGTACCACTATATGGTTATGCAATCAACTTTAATTAAAGAAAGGCATTTGCATAGTCACTCTGGGTGGACCTTTAGTAAATATAGAAAAGGACAAAAAAAGATGCAAGATGGAGGTAGAGTAGGTGGAAGTTGCACTCACCCCCGCAGAACCAAATTGGAATTACAACCAATATATAAATCAATCAACCTGAATAACCAATGAAAGACCATCTAAATAGAAGTCTTACAACCAAGAATTTATAGAAGAAGCCACATCAAGACTGGTAAGAAGGGTGAAGACGCACAAAGGGCTGGCACCAATCTTACAGGTGGGGGCTGAGATCCCTGAGGGATATCTCAGTTGCAAAGTTTCCTACTGAGGAGTGTGGGGTTTCAACCCCGCACTTAGCTCCCTATCCCAGAGCACCAGAGCCAGTAACAGGTGCCCATATAACATCTGGCTGTGAAAATCAGCAGGGATGTTGTCCTCCAGAGAGAGATCAAAGTGTACTAACAACACAGATGCCCTCTTAAATGGCCAACACACAAAATCTTGTTCACAGGCTTCCAGCAAAGTTCACTAGAGTCATGAGAGGAAAGAATGGGGTTTTGTGGCCCTGGGAAGTGAGCTGAAAAAAGAGCTAGAAGGATCTCTGTGCTGTGTTCCTCTCCCACACCATAGATACCATCTTTCTTGGGTGGAACATACCCCTTCACATGGCATCACCCTGGGGGACTGCAACAGCCCCACCCTCTGGACTTCCTGTCCTCAACCTGTGGAACTTGTGCCCTGCTGGGAAGTTAGCTGACTGGGCAAGGATATAGAGGTCTGAGAAGACTCAGGGGGTATCAGTGACTGAGTGGTGTGGCTCTGGGAAGGAGGCCACTCCTCTCACCTTCCCTCAAGTCTAACTGGTGCTCCCCCTCACTGGAGATCCACTAGACTCATCCTCTTGACTCCTGGCATCCCTGATCTACATGGAAGCTCCCATAAGACTATCAGCTGATTTCTCAAGAGAAACATTTCAGTCCAGAAGGGCTTGGCATGAAACATTCAAAGTGATGAAAAGCAACAGCCTATAACCAAGACTACTTAAATTAGCAAGGCTATCATTTAAAATTGAAAGAGAAATAAAGAGCTTTTCAGAGTAGAAAAAATCTAAAGGACTTTGTTACCACCAAACCAGTATTACAAGAAATATTGAAGTCTTCTTTTAGAAGAAGATGGATAAAAAAATAAAACCAGAGGAAAATTTTAAAAATATAAAATGGCAACAAATATATACCTATCAATAATCACTTTACACACAAATGGCTTAAATTCTGTAATCAAAAGACACAAGGTAGCTGAATGGTTAAGAAAACAAGACCTATACATATGCTGTCAACAAGAGACACACCTTGAAACTAAAGATACACATAGACTAAAAGGTAAAAGGATGGAAAAAATATATTTCATGCAAATGTATATGAAAAGAAAGCTATGTAGCAATACCTATAACTGAAAAATAGACTTTAAAATAAAAGCTATAATAAAAGACAAAGAAGGACACTATATAATGATAAATGGATCAATCCAAAAAGAAAATATAAGCCTTATAAACATTTATGCATTCAACATAGAATCAACTAAATATATAAAGTAAATCTTGATGGAACGAGGAAGAGACTGATAATAATATGGTCATAGTAGGGGATTTTAATACCCCATTGACATCAGTGGGTATATCTTCCAGACAGAAAATGTACAAGGAAAAAGCAACCTTAAATGACACAAAAGACAATACAGATTTAAATGATATCCACAAAGCATTTTGCCCTAAATCAACAGAATATACATTCTTTTCAAGTGCACATGTATTTGTTAGAATAGACCATATATTAGGATTCAAAACAAGTCTCAAATTTAAGAAGATTGAAATTATATCAAGCATTTTCTCTGACTACAATGGTATGAAACTTTAACTCAATCACCAGAAAAAAAAATTAAAAAGCACACAGACATAGAGGCTAAATAGCATTATTAAACAATAAATGGGTTAAAATGAGATAAGGAAAGAAATAAAAACATAATATGAAACAAATGAAAATGAGAACACAACAGCCTAAAATGTATGGGACAGAGCAATAGCAGTCCTAAGATGGAAAATCATAGCATTACAAGCCTACCTCAAGAAACAAAATAAAGCTTAAATAAACAATCTAACTTCACACTTAAAGTAACTAGAAAAATAACAAATAAAGCCCAAAGTGAATAGAAGGAAAGAAATAATATAGATCGGAGCATAGATAAAGGATACAGAGTCTAAAAAAATAATACAAAAGATCAATGAAACTAAGAGATGGTTCTTTGAAAAGATAAACAAGACTGACAAACCATTAACCACACAAATCCAAGAGAGAGAGAAAGCAGAGAGAAGACCCAAATAAATAAAATCAGAAATGAAAAAGGAGACATAATTGGCACCATAGAAATATAAAAGATTTTAAGAAAATCTTATGAACAACACTATGACAGGAGGACAATCTAAACAAAAAGCATAAATTCCTAGAAGCACACAATCTTCCAAAAATGAATCAAGAGGAATCAGAAAATCTGAATAGACAGATTATAATTAATGAAATTGAAGTGGTAATCAAAAAAACTTCCAACAAATAAAAGTGCTGAACCAGATGCCTTCACAGGAGAATTTTATAGAACATTCAAAGAACTCACACTATCCTTCTCAAACTATTCCAAAAAATTCAAGAGAAGGGATGACTCCCAAGCTTATTTTATGAGGCCACCATTATCCTAATTTCAAAAGTAGATAAAGACATGTACAAAGAAAGAAAATTGTAAGACAATATCTCTGATGCTAAAATCTTTAACAAAATATTAGCAAACCCAATGTGCAATACATTGAAAAGATTATGCACCACAATTAATTGCAATTTATTCCAGTGATGCAACATTGGTACACTATCCACAAATCAATAAATGTGATATACCACATAAACAAAATGGAAGATAAAAATCACATAATCATATCAGTAGATGTAGAAAAGGCATTTGATAAAATTCAGCACCCATTTATGATGAAAACTCTTAGCAGAGTAGGACCAGAGGTAACATATTTTGACATAACAAAGGCCATATATGACAAACCCCCAGCCAACGTCATACTTAATGTGCAAAAACCAAAAGCATTTCCTTTAAAAAATAGGAATAAGACAGTGATGTCTGCTTTCACCTCTCTTATTCAGCATAGTACTGGAAGTCTTTGCTGCAGTAATCAGACAAGAAGAAGAAATAAAAGGAATACAAATTGAAATGGAAGAAGTAAAACTGTCACTATACATGATGTTGTCTACAGAGAAACCTAAAGATTCCACCAAAAACTATTGGAATTGGTAAATGAATTCAGTAAAGTAGCAGGATATAAAATAAATATTCAGAAATCAAGTTGTATTTATATACATCTATAGTGAACTATCAAAAGAGAAACTAAGAGAATCCCATTTACAATTACATAGAAAAATACTTTGGAATAAATTTAAACAAGGATGTAAAAGACCTGTACTTGGAAAGTTATAAGACATGGAATAAAGACATTGAAGAAGATATAAACAAGTGGAGGCATATACCATGTTCATGAATAGGAAGAATTAATATCATTAAAATGTCCATACTACCCAAAACAACCTATAAATTTAACGCAATTCCTATCAAGATGCCAATTTGCATATTTCACAGAGCTAGAACAAATATTTCAAAAAATATTGAGAACCACAAAGAAACCTGAATAGACACAAAACTCTTGAGAGAGAAGAACAAAGTTGGAGGAATCATGCTACCTGATATCAAATTATACTGCAAGGCCAAGTACAAAAACAGCATGGTACTGTCATAAAATCAGATATATAGATAAATGAAACAGAATAGACTGTCCAGAAATAAACCTATACCTTTTGGTCAGGTTAATTAATATGGTCAATTAATATTTGACAAAACTGGCAAAAACTTACCATAAGGTAAAGATACTCTATTGATAAGTGTTTAAAAGATTGGAACTGATACTTGAAAAAAACAAAACTAGACCCCATTCTTACACCATGTACAAGAATAAACTCAAAATAGATTAAAGATTCAATGTAAAACTCTAAACTATAAAAATCCTAGAAGAAAACCTATGCAGTAAAATCTCAGACATTTCTTGTAATATTTTTTCTGATGAATCTCCTCAGGCAAGGGAAACAAGAAAAAAATAAACAAATGGGAGTATATCAAACTCAAAAGTTTTTGCACAGCAAAGGAAATTATCAACAAAATAAAAAGACAATCCACTGAATGGGAGAACCTGTTCACCAATGTTACATCTGATCAGGTGTTAGTATCAAAAATTTATAAAGAATTTGTGAAAATCAACACCAAGTAAAACAAACAATCCAATTAAAAAATGGGCAAAGGACCTAGATAGATACTTCTCCGAGGAGGACATACAGATGGCCAATAGACTTATGAAAAGATGCTCAATGTCACTAATCTTCAGAGAAACGCAAATTTAAACTACAATGAGATATCATCTCACACCTGTCAGAATCGCTACCATCAATAAATCAACAAACAACAAGGTTGTGGAGAAAGGGGAACCCTCATGCGCAGTTGCTGGGGATGCCAATCAGTGCAGTCACTGTGGAAAACAGTATGGAGTTACCTCAAAAGGTAAACATACAGTGCCTTATGATTCAATGATTCTACTTCTGGGAATGTATCAGAAGAAACCTGGGACACTTTCAAAACAATACAAGCACCCTTATGTTCATTGCAGTGTTATTTACAATAGCCAAGATTTGGAAGCAGCCCAAGTGCCCATCAGTAGATGGGTGAATAAAACAGCAGTGGCACATTTATACAAGAGAATACTATTTGGCCATGAAAAAGAAGGAAATTTTATCCTTTGTGACAGAATGATGGACCTGCAGAGTATTATGGTAAGTGAAATAGCCAGTCAGAGAAAGACAAATACCATATGATCTCACTCATATGTGTAATTTAATCAACAGAATAAATGGACAAAATAGGAACAGACTCACAGACGTAGAGAACAGACTGACAACTTTCACAGGGGAGGTGGTTGAGAGTGGGCTGGGTGAAAAAAGAGAAAGGATTAAGCAAACAAAAAATTATAGACACGGACAACAGTAGGGTGATTACAAGAGGGAAGGGGGTGGGGGAGGTAAAAGTGGGTAAAGGGGGATAAATGGTGATGGAAGGAGACTTGACTTTAGGTGGTGAAAGCACAATAAAATATTCACATGATGTATTATAAAATTGTACACCTGAAACCTATATAACTTTATTAACCAATGTCACCTGAATAAATTCAATAAAAATAAAAAGAAAATGACAAACCTGAAATTAGTCACCAAATTCTGACATTAAAACAGAAATTTGTCAAGGCAGAAGGGTGAGTCATAACGCTACCCAGTGGCATGGCTCCTGGGCAGACCCGCTTCTGACTCTGATGAAACTAGCACTTATTTATATTAAAACCCTCCAGCAGATCACATGTTATATTTAGCTCAGCCACGTAACATCCCCAGGTGAGGACTGTTCTCTGCGTGGGAGATTTCAAAAGATTGAGATGCAGCCTACATCTTCTCAATCTGTTTAGATGTAAACTCCGTCTTATTTTTGCCTTTCATCTCTGTAGATCATCTTGAAAAGACAGACACATTTCCTCTTTTATACTTCATCATCTCTAGCTTGATTTAATAAATTAGGGCAACAAAGTACACTAAGCTTTCATGGGCTACTACTCTGATTTATAATATTTATAGAAGCAATTTGTTTTTCCCTTTGTATGTATCGTTGAAGGAAACATTGGAGCAACAGGACTAGCAAATCTCAAAAACAGACATATTGAAAGAAAAAAAAGGTGAGTCAGAAACTTAGTGGTGAGTTAACTCATTTATCACTTTTCAAGTGTTAGCAAACAAGAACTAACACGAAATGAGTTGGAGGAAATTGATACGACTTTTGAACATTGTCTTAGCAGTGAATAAAAGACTGATGATTGTCATGTGCATTTAGAAGAGTATTTAAAGTTAGTACTAAACATAAATTTAGTGATATAGTGTATTTCTTCTGTCCTATGTATTAAATGCAGAAACTGCAAAGATGATTAAGAAGACACTTAGAGGGCACTATCAGTGAAAGGGCAGAGAATTAGGATAAGGGAATAAGAAACGAGAAAACATTCAAAGTTCATCTTTTGCAAACCAGAATTCTTTAAAAAACTTTAAGGTCAAAGGGCAACAAGTTTCTTACCAGAGACGAGGACAAAGTACAAAGGACCAGTGATAGTCCTTTTAATTTACTGAGTCTATTGAAGTCTGGTTCTCTTTCCTATAGAGGTCAGTCACTTCATCTAATGTTTGATTTTGAGAATATTCATAGTTGGGCCACCCCAGAGTCAGTGGGCTCTATCTAAATACTGTTTAGGGATTTACAGAAAATGGGTGTGAGCTCCAATAGTATAAAGCCAGGAAGAACATCTCTACACACCCCTGTTTTGAACACTGCAGTCTATCATCACACAATTAAGCAAGCAGACATTTCCCCACATTGTTGTCCAATGTGGAGAAACAACAGAAACATTTGCTAAAAATGCAAACACCCAGGCTTTGCCTGAGGCACAATGAGGAGCAGAACCAGGAGAGGATTCTGGTTATCTGCATTTGCACAGAGGTCTCATTGAGCCTTCTGTTTGGGCAGGTTCCGAAACCCTGCCTGCTAACACTTCTCACAAAGGGAACAAACATCGACAAACAGTGATACAAATGAAATTACTGTATTCATAAATGATGTCTAAAGTTATAATATTTAACCCAAATTGATTTCTCAAGTCCACATTACCTTTTTGCCTCTTCCCAGGGATGGCTCTGTTTCAGTCTGCAGCGGTATCCCAAGGCTAGCCACTCTCATCTCGTACTGACTTAACTGTCAGTAAGTTAAGGTGTAAAAGCTCATAACCACAAGGGTCTCAGGCTCGGTCACACTGCATGGAACCCTCTTCTCATCATCTCACTCCTCTTTCAAAACAAATATTAGTTTCATACGTGTTGAAAATAAAGGAAAAAAAGGAACTGGTAACTCCTTGGAATCTTTCAATAATTCTTGATCATAGTCTTCCAATTTCTTGGGCTATGAAAATTTTGAGTTTCTAGAAGACAGAGGTCAGACTGTAGCAAATGCTACATTATTAATTTTTTTACTATCATAATCTTATTACTGCATCCTTACTACCATTCAATTGATTAATTTAATGTTAACTAAAATCTGTTGTTCTTGATTATGCTCTGGATAGTATTTTACCATTTGGCGTTCTTTGTTTAAAAAAGTTACTCTTTTAATATTCTTTGGGAATCTTTTAAACTTTATTTTTTAGATATGTAAGCCAGACATTACTTTAAACAATTACTAAGGATATTAGTGACCTCATGAGAGCCAAATTTTTCTTACAGCATTAAAACTGTAAGACTGCCAAAGAAACTTTAGTTCACCTGTAGACTGTATGTCTCCTTCTTGCATTTATCTGTCAATCATACAAAGTTGCTAAGCAGAATAGAATTGACTATAAGTTAATTATTTTCAAATTTTGATGACCAAAATCATATAAATTTTTTTTGCAAAATATACTCCTCATGGTTGTACAATTGTTGACTTATTGGTAGAGTTTCTAATAATTGCACATGATCTACTGCCCAAATCTCAATAACAGTATATACCTAATTATAGACAGAGGTGAAAAGGGTCATTTGAGTGAGTATGGTTTAACAAAACTACTGTTCCTAGCCTAGAAAAACTGGTTGTCTTTCCATATCATTTTAGCATTTAAGAAATGTTGATCCAATAATTCTTAGAATATTTAAAAATAAAGTTAAAAATATGCCTGGGGAGCTCATAGTCTCATGGGAAATTATGCACATTGATGTATAATTATAAATTGTTAAACTATAGTTCTGTCCACCAGGCTGCAAAGTACAGAAAATGCTTAGTTCTGTGTAGCAAAACATTATCTATTTTCATCTCTAGCTAGTACTTTGCGCAGTTCCTGGAGTATTCTTAATAAACATTCTTGAAAGAAATAAAATAAATGCATTATTGATTTGAATTGGATCTATCCAGTTTCAGAAGATAAGGGGTTGATAGAAAGTTCTTTCTTGAAGAGTCTGAGTTGATACACCTGCAGAACAAACGGACAGAGATCTGTGGATGTATGCATCTGGAGGTCAAATCTGGGGATGACAGTGCCTTGGAGGCAGGATAGTAAAAAGCTAACAAAATTCTTTGTCAAGTGCAACAGGGAAACTGAGACAGAGAGCTGAACACAATGGCTGAACAATTTACAGCCAGATACAGAAGGTCACCTCCTTAAGAGATAATATCCAGGCCTCAGCTGTATTTCAGCTCCAGGCCCAGAAAAACAGCAAGACCAGGTGGGCAATGCCAGGACCAGCTGCAATGACCAACTACTCCTTGCCTGGCACTGACCAGTCAGTGGAGACCAGGTCCCTGAAAGGGATCTGGAAAACTGATGAATATTCTGCTGAATCCTCCTCTGAGACCTCCCCTAAGATTCCCACCTGCAAGAGAGAAAGAGAGAAAAACCTCAAGACAAAGGACCCAGCATTCAAGTTTTCCCCCTGGGCAGCAGCCTGTGCCATTCCCTCCATTCCCATTCACCTCTTCTTCCCCCAACACGCACACATCTCTTAAACTCTAAAGGACCCCAAGACTTGCAATCAAGGCAGCAAGGGGCAGTGACAGCACATCCCGGGCTAATGCCCTGAACTCATCCCCAAGGCCCCCTTTTCTCTGACTTCCCAGGGAGCAAGGCAGCCCAGTCTAGGCTCTCCTGTTGCTTCTTCTATGCCAAGTCCTTTCTTGTTTTATTGTCCCTAGCTTTAATAAATGTATCTTCATAGTCACCTGGACTAGTGTCGTGAAAACTTTTCTACACGAAGTCAAGCACCACACAGTACTAGCTGCCCCAGACAGATCCACTCAGGGCCAGGCCCCCTGTCTGGTAACATTTTTTCCTTTGCTCTCTAAACTAAGCAGGCTCCAAAGGCTAGAATTCCTAAAGGTGTGACAAACGTTGAGTGTAAGATTGAATAAGACCAGACTGAGATTCTAATGACCCTTATTCTGTGCCTCCATGCACCTGATCTTGGAATAAGGGATTTCTGTTATGGAATTATATGAAAGCATTATATTCTACCCTACACAATTAACTTACTCCTGTTTGATTTCCAGAGGAAAATTAAAGTCAAATCTTCCTTAACCTTCCTCTGAATCATAGCACAGCAAACATTTATGTTGTTAACATAACTGTTTCTAAGTTCTCCTCTAAGAATTTCTTGTTTTTATAGGAATCCTTAAGCAATCCTTTAGAGTAATAAAATAGCTTACTTTATAATAAGATATACATAATTAACATGATTAACATGTTAATCTGCTTGTGGATAATAGCAAGATAAGGAGTTGCAGATTACCAAAATATTTTAATTTAGAAAGCTATTTTACAAGTATTACTGAGGTGAGTATAATGAGGCTTCTTAGTTATAACCCAAAATTGTGTTAGCTGGCTTCATGATCAAGCCTTATGCACCTTAGCCAATAGCTATAACATAGATACAAGAAACAGACTAGGTCTTATTAATGAAATGAAGACTATTTAGGAACCAGACATAACTTCAAAAGTATGAACGTATGATAAGAGAAGTTGAGTAGAAACCAAGACCATGTGACTTAAGGGTCAGTAGCTAAGGGAGGATGTTGATGTTTGTATTTTTAGTCGATTTGTATTAGAGGTCTTAAGATAAACTCTACCCTGAGGGGGAAAAAACCCCAAAACCTTGGTCAACCCATCTTCATCCAAATTAGGAACTGAGAGGCTACGTAGCCCGTACATCTGCTCATCACCTGCAGAATGGCTTCTCTTATTAGGATGATGAGGGTTGATGAGAAACAGAAACTTTTATTTGAGTTAGGACACTGTCCATCCCAACTAGTGCATGTTCATTTGAATCAGTTTTAGGACAATAAATAAATTATAAAAATTGTGAATTCTATTGTACCAGAGAGTATGAAAGCACTCTTAATTGGCCATTTTCAAGAAATGTGTTAGTTTTTGAAGAAATAAAATTGCTGCCTTAGGAGGAAGAATTGAAACACTGTGCCATCAGAGCCCGTGCTTGGCATTTTAAAATCATGAAATTCAAATTCTGCCTTTTATACTTATTTGTACCATATTGATTCTAAACTCCGTGGAGTTTTTCACAGCATGACAAAGCATGAGGCTGACAGTCTGCCAAATCTTTCTCTGGTCACAGGAGCCTTTATCTTGAGGAGTCCTGTCAGTCAAGCACCGCCCACTCACCCATGCATTACAGTAATCTAAGCCAGATTTTGATTTTCTTTTCTGCCCTTGACAAACAACTCCCAGCGTGTGGGTGGGCTGACACTGGAAACTGGGACCTGCCAAACGTGTGGTCTTTGCTAGTCCCCCCTGCACCAAACCAGAGAAGGGTGCGTGGGCAGTCCTGTTAGTGCCAACAATTACGGGAAGTCTGAACGTTAGTGGGCAAAGCAAAAGCAGCAAGTAAAAGACTGGCTCGGGAGTGAAAGAAAAAAGGCAGATGTTTGTCACTGTGTGTATAACAACACCTTTCTTATGATAAGGCATACTCTGTAATCTGGGAACTAACTACTTGTATACAGTTTTTAAAAATGTTTCTCTTTTGGAAGCCATTAGTGCACATATAACCTTTAATCTCATAGTGAAATTAAAAGCTCGATGCACGAGGGGCAGACGATCATGCCTCTCTGACTGGGCTGTGCGTGGCTCTGGGCAGCCACACTTGCTGATGCTCTCCTTGTGCCGACTTAATCCTGTCCAATGCCTGAGTCAATCTGGTGGAGTGGCTCCAGGTTTTCTGCTGCTGTTTGGAAGTAGAAGATGTCACATCTGGTGACATTTGTTGTATCTGGGGCCTCGATGCTCCTGAAATGATTTCCCTGGTCCAGCTTCCCATCAGATCCCTGTTCTCAAAATTATACCCTTGGTTAGCTTAAATCAGACTTCCCTTGGAGCTCTAATCCCTATCTATGGGATTTTCCCTCTGTCCCTTTATGGAATTCCAGTAACCTTAAAAGCATTTCAGTTCTTTCTGGAAGCTGGGGCACCTGCCTTAGTCTCATTTCTGAATTCGATCTGATAATCTCCAATCGATCTAAAGCCTTTCTTGCTTTTGTCAGTTTCTGTCTCCAGCATGTTACCCCAGGACAGACTCTCCAGATGTGGATTGCCTAGTAGGACACACTACTGAGTACTAACCCTGTAGTCTCTTTTAGGAGACCCTATTATAACCATGGACTTGGACTGGCTTTGACTTTTCTCCTGACTAGCCACAATGGACTCTGGGATTATCCATCCATCCATTCATCCACCCATGCACCCACTCATACATATTTTCATTTATTTATTCATCTTTATTAAAGGCTTACTCTAGGCTGGATCCTATGCTTAGTGCCAGTGATACAACAGTTCCTAAAACAGACACTGTATCTGCTCTAGCAAGGGGAGACAGATAGTTAAACAAATAATTACAATAATGTGTGATAACTGGCCCTCCACACATCTGCCCGAGTAAGAGGGTCAGTGGCAAGTTCCCATGTTCTTTATTGCCCAAGTGTCTTTGTGAGCACACAGCTACACCCTGCTGAGGCCAAATGGGCTAATATTTTCAATTCTCTTATTGGAAACTTTAGGAGGAAAAAATCATTTCATGTCAGGACAGTGAGCATTAACATGATATGCATATTTATATAATAACTCCTTAGATTCGTCTGAAATTTTAGAGTATGCAAATTCATTTATTTACAGATCTTATTCTATCTTCAGGGCATATTTGTGAGGTACAAGTAGGGCAGGTATTATTTTCACCCTAATTTTATTGAAAATAAACTAACTTTCACTTAAGTCAAAATAACTTTAGCAAAGTTTAGAACTGGAACCAAAACTCAGTCTTATTATTAAATTTAAACATTTTATTGTTTATGCTATTACAGTTGTCCCAGTTTCCCCCCCCTTAGCCCCCTTCACACAGCCTACCCACCTCATTTCCACAGTCAGTCCCTACACCATTATCCATGTCCATCAGTCCTTTATACATGTTCTTTGACTAATCCCTTCACCTGCTTTCAACTAGTTCCCCCCCACTCCTCTTTTATAGCTGTTAGTCTGTTTCATTTTTCTATGCCTCTTATTCTATTTACTCATTGGTTTATTTTGTTCATTAGATTTCACTTATACAGGAGATCATATGGTATTTGTCTTTCACTGACTGGCTTATTTCACTTAGCATAATAGTCTTCAGTTCCATCTACGCTGTGGCAAAAAGTAGAAATTCCTCCTTTTTTGGCAGCACAGTATTCCATTATGTAAATGCACCACAGTTTTTTAATCCACTCATCTACTGATGGGCACTTAGGACATTTTCAAATCTTGGCTATAATAAATAGTGCTGCTGTGAACATAGGGGTGCATAAGTTCTTTTGTATTGGTGTTTTGGGATTCTTTAGGTATATTGCCAGCTGTGGAATCACTGGGTCAAAAGACAGTTCTGCTTTTAATTTTCTGAGGAAATTCTGTACCGTTTTCCACAGTGGCTGCACCAGTCTGCATTCCCAGCAACAATGAACTAGGGTTTCTTTTTCTCTACATCCTATACAGCCATTTTGGCAGGTATAAGGTGGTATCTCATTGTGGCTTTAATTTGCATCTCTCTGATGGCTAGTGACATTGAGCATTTTTTTGTATGTCCATGGCCACCTGTATGTCCTTGTTAGAGAAGTGTCTATTCAGGCCCTTTGCCTATTTTTCAAATTAGAATGTTTGTATTCCTGGTATTGAGTTGCATGAGCTCTTTATATATTTTAGAGATCAAACCCTTGTCCAATGTATCACCGGCAAATATTTTCTCCCATGCAGTAGGCTCCCATTTCATTTTGATGATGTTTTCTCTAGCTGTGCAGAAGCTTTTTAATTTGATGTAGTCCCACTTGTTTATTTCTTCCTTTGTTTCCCTAAACCAACTCTTATTATTGCTAATATGATTGTATGCATTTTATTAACAATTCAATGGAAATTGTACCATTTCTAAAATCTTAGTAATGCCAGTTCCAGGCATTACCATCTACATTTTTAAACACGTTAATGCTCACAGGATAGCCTTGCATGTCACCAGTTCTGGAAAAGTGACAAAAAATAATACACCAAGCTCTAAAGTGTTGATTTATGTTCCATTAAATATTTATTTCTTTAATCTATGAACCCAAATAGGAAGTGAAAAGATGAAGTCACTTGTCTCTTATCTTGGAAGGATGTGAGATCATTACTAAACCCTTACAAAAACAGCAGGTAGCTCCCGAAACATTTTCCAAAGAACACTGGGAGACTGATTTATGACTGAATCTGTACTGTGGCATTTTCTTCTCCACCACCCGTTATGGAGAAGACTCATCCTTTCAACATCTGTTGTTATGTTTAATTAGAATCACCAGAATGTGTTGTTATATGTTTGTTTCTTTTTTTCACATACTAATATGATTTTTACTTTTTGAAACAGCCCGTGTCCTTGAAACTGCAGTTGAGAGTTTACTTTTAGGGTCAACGTCCTTCAATCCACTCCAATCAGTGTGGCTTTTGAAAATGCCAAGCTACTAGGCAAAATTCAAAGTTATCTCACACTATTACATCTTGGCCAATTCATTTTTCTGTTTACCTTATTTCTCAAATGATCAGAAAAAGTCTGGCATTTAGCATCACATAGTTAACATATAGTTAAAATATGGATATTTTCATTTTTATGTGGAACCTATACACGCAGGTATCCCTTAAAAATGATTTTTGTGGCACCATGATTATTTTGAAGCAAGAGTGTTATAAAAGTCATTTATAACCCTTTAAATCTCTTAAGCAAAGCAATCTGACAACACCTGGGGTAAGGTCAGTGGGATATGGGACTGCCACCCTGGTACCTTCTATGTCATTTGCCTTCAGGTGATTTTGTCACTTCGTTTATAGAATGAAGAACCTTTTCTCTTGATGGATCTCTCCTACTCTCTGATCCTTTAGGTTTAAGTATAATGTATATTCTCTGAAGATGTTCTGAGCAGTACTGCCATGAACTTGTCACCATGGGGGCACCATGACAGAAACTGCGTTAATAGGGAGAAAACTCCAAGTCTCTTGTAACATGGGTTCTTTTAAAATTAAGATTTTTCTCAAGGGTTTCAATCAATACCCTTCTCAGGATGACTAAGTAAGCCATCAGTCTGTCTTTGAAGAGTATATATTTCTTCCAAGTTGAAAAGAACCCCTATTCTGTAAAGATTAGCTCACAGTTCATGTAATAGCTCCTGGTGAATAACTATAGAAAATACCAAGTATAAATCGTAAACATACAAGAACATACACAGAGAGACGAAGGGATGTGTCATTCCCTCAGGGAAGGAAGCAAACACTGCTTAAGTATTAGCACAAATTTAATGAATAGAAAATTACATGTAACTTTATTGTTTTCAATTGTTTTCTCAACTATTACATTTAAGACCCAAATGCACCCAAGATGATACGCTAGATGATGATAATCTGAACTTGGATTATTCATATTTTGTAATATTTAATATTTGGCTCAATTTTCACACACAATATCAAATACTCATAACATACCTTCTTTAATCACATTTTACTCAAAGAAAATAAACATTATTTTCATTATTTGAGCACCAGCTTTGGAAATATATACTCCTAAAATAGTTAAAAGAAAGTTCTTTTTACATTTCAATGATATATATCAAAACCTTAAGTCAGCCTGGGATCAGATTTTATGATTTAAAAATCTTTAAATAAGTATCCTGAAGTATTATTTTATGTGCTTTAGGAACAGAAAGTTGGTAAGATGTTTTCAAGAAGCTTTTTAGCAGGGAGAGGTACGTGTCAGCATATGCTGTGATGTCAAGTAATTCCAAACGTCCCAGGGTCTTAACCCAACACAAGGTTATTTCTTGCTCACATGACATGACCAGTGAGGTGGCAGGGTCACTCTGCTCACACAGTCACTGAGGGGCACAGGCTGACAAAGGTTTCATCTGGACACATGTTTCCAAGTTCTCCATAGCAGTGAGAAGAGATTGGGGGCTTCTCATTGGTCCCTGAAGTGTCTTCTCATCACTGGTAGAGCATTTTTGCTCATGTTTTATTGGCCAAATCAAGTCATATGGTCACAACTAACTTTAAAGGGGACATGTAATCCTACCGTGGACTTGGAAGGAGGAGTGGCAATATTTGATGAACAACACTAATGCTACCACATAATGAGGAGATTCATGTGTGCCACCCAAGTGTCCCTAATGCTATCAGAGATGACAGTTAAATAGGCCATCATAAAGTTTTAAGACAAACATTAGAGCCCAGATCACTGAGAATTGCGTTGTCATAAGAAAGGAGAGATGTACCTATGGGCGCACCATCTTCATCCCACTGTTGCCACAGTCGATTCTGTTAATATCAGTCAGAGATGAAGATGTTCACAGAGGAAGTCTACACTTTACTAAAGGGTATGTAGATACTGGGAAGATGGAAAGACAAGAGGGTTGACTGTCTTCACACTAAAGTTAGACATACAGTCATATGATGTGTTGATTCAGGTCTGTTGTGAGGTGGATGCCAAAGATGAGATTGGACAAGCCAGAGCTTTGTGGAGGAGGTGCAGGAGAAGGTGGGGAGGCCAGACTTCACAGCAGGTCTGACATCTCTGGCAGGACAGTGGGAAGGAAGGAGGAGCCTCTCACTGCAAGGCATTTCTGAAAAAGTTTTGGGTGGAATGATGGGAGGGCCACACATGAAGGCCACTCACAGGAGGGCCCATGGTTTGTCAGATGGGCCTGCCACACTGCTCCTGATGTGCTGAGTCAGTAGCCAGAAGCAGCACATTGAAACACAGGCTTGGCACAAATGTGGTGGCAAATCCAGAGTAAGAAGCTGGGCCTGCAGATAGGCAGGCTCCGGCAACCAGAGAGGTACCATATTTTTAGGACCATAAGATGCACCTAGGTTTTAGAGGAGGAAAACAAAATCTGAAGCAAAAAATGTGGTAAAATATTTAATAACCTGTGACCCTGCTACACCGCTGCCCCCCCAAAGTGATCCAGGTAAGCTACATTCAGACAATAAGATGCACCGCCATTTTCCTCCCACATTGGGGGGGGGGGGTGTGTCTTATAGTCCGAAACACATGGGTAAGTGAGGCATTTTTGTGACCACACACTTGGTGCTTAGAATTTATCAATCCAGTATCAGCATTGGATAGCACAATCCCAAGGGAAGCTAACAACCTATGCACTGGTAAGAAAACTTGAGAGTTTCAGGAATGTTAATTTTGTCACTGAAACCAAAGTCCATGTTGCCATCTGGGACTGCCATCTGAGACTTGTATAGTCTGGAGAATTCTAGAGAGTCTGAGAGCCTCAGGAACCACCTAGGAATTGAGATGTTCACTAAAAAGTACATGGGTGTTTCATGCAGTTTCAAATATCCTGACCAAACTTAGGCAAGGACATCCAAAGAATCTACAGAGCCCTTTTAATTTTGGTGGATTTTCCCTGCTACTCAGAGCCAATCTACCTCAGCATCCCCTTCACTTATAGCACATGCAGATGAAGACTAGACTGGTTGTGCGGTAAATCTGGTACCTGACTAAAGAGGTTGACTAGGAGCTTACTTTCTCCATTGTACCTGTTACCATCTGGCATACTACACATATTTCTTTAGAAACATTCATCCAGGGATTCTGAATGCTTTTTCTAAATTTGGCAAATAAATCAACCAAAAACTAATAGAAAATTAGGGACTCAGAGTTTATGCATAATGAATAAGTGTGGTATTTAAACACAAGTCTCTAGGAGGTAGAAATGAGAATAGAATTTCTCTAGTGGAAGAAAACCCATGGCTAAAGCCATCGGAGCTATATTACACATTCTCCCCTGCTGGTGTTCAGTGCTGGTGTTTGCTACAATCTGCAGGGGATTGGTTTCTGTCTTTGCTGTGCAGGAATGGCTTTACATCTCAAGCCCAAAGAATTGAAAGACCATCTGCATATAAACTTAGCTAGGCAATGTTGCATAGGAGGAAAATAATTTATCTGAATATATAAAATATTGAAGAAGAAATGTATTCATTTTAAAATTCAAGCCTTTTCTCATGTAATTCCACTTATCTGGAATACCCTTATGAATCTAAAGCTTACCTAGTCTTGTAATATGTAGTAACATTAACATTTCAAAACCTTGTTGCCCTTGAGCTGAGATTCTATAGAAATGATATTCTATAGAGATGTTCTATACCACCAATCTAGTACTTGGGTTCTACTTTTGTTCATGTGGATTAAAAAGACATATCTTGTATATCTTTTACACTCTCTAAGCAGTTCTTACCATACAACTATATCTCTAACAGTCTATTTAAAATACATTATGTATAAAATAAGATATAAGCACCTCCTTTCCCACATAAACATGTTTATCTTCTCAGATTTTTTCTCCTTTTTATTTAATACCATTCAACATACTATACACATTAATGTACTCTGTTTTTATTCAATAGCATGTTGCCTCCTCAGTGTAACATAGGTTTGACAAGGCAGATTAGCTGTCTGTTTACTGCTGAATCTCTAGGTTTGTAATAGTTCTGCACTTAATAGGTGTTCAATAAACATTGAATAAATGAGTGAATTATGCACTTTAGGTTTTGGTATAAATTTAAATCATATATTAATATTATATATATTTATGTTTGGGTGTATACCTATACATATAATATAGTATATATATGTTTATGTTTTATGTATGTTTACTTTTGAAGCTATAACTCTAATCATCTGATTCCCAGATTATCAATGATAACCCAAGTAAATTTATAAGATTAGGATATTTGCAGGTATGGATAAATATTATGCACATTTATGTATTTTTAACATATATAATACAATATTTCAGTATATATTAATTATAGCAAAGTTTTTAGATTTCTAGTGGTTGTGTAATATCAAATAACAGAAATAAATAGAAATCACTATGGAGTCATAGGAGCAAGAAGAGAAGGAAATGGATTGGCTGGTTTTGCTCTACACTGCCATCTGCTGTGTATTGGCAAAACAACAGCTAATGTGGCAAAAAGGACCTAAGAAAGTATCCAAACCAATTTCCACAGGTACATGCAAGGATATATAAAGACACTAGAAATTAAGTGACCTGAAAGTTTGTTGCTTGTCTTGTTATTAGAAGAGCAGAATATGAAGAAAGTGTTGTTTTTGGCAAAAATACAAATTCTGGAGTTAGACTTAGTTTAGCATTTTAGCTGCATGGCCTTTGACAAGTTACATAGCCTTTCTGAGTTTTAATGTCCTTTGGGGGTTAATATTCATATTATATGACTTACCTAAGAATTCTACATGATATAGATATATCATCCGCTACATATAACTGTGTTTAAGGAAAAAGTAATTATTATTGTACTGGATACTTGTAAGTTCTTCAATGGCAAAAGCATTTTCTCTTTAAACTCTAGGTGAGATAAAGCATCTGAAGAACTTGGTGCATAATAGGTACTTAATAAATATTTCCTGACTAAATCAAAGAGAGGTCCCTCACTTCACATTACAAATTACATGGAAAATCATATATTGGGGATTGATGAGTCTATAGGGGCAAGTAATTTTGAACAACTTACCATATTTTTAGGAGTATAAGAGGCACTCTCCCCAAAAATGGGAGGTAAAGGGGGTGCATCTTATAGTCCGAATGTAGCTTACCTGGATCCCTGTGGGGGTGTGATGGCCTATGTTATTTATGTTATTAAATATTTTACCACATTTTTTGCTTCAAATTTTTTTTTCCTGTTTTCCTCCTCTAAAACTTAGGTGCATCTTATGGTCCAGTGTGTCTTACAGTCCGAAAACTTCGGCAGTTCTGCATTTGTGTTTGGTGTGGTGTCCTAACGTGAATGTGTGTGTTTCATGAAAATCATAATCTCCATCTCCTATTTCAGAATATTCATGTTCACTGCCTTTTTATTCAAAGTTTACCAATGCTTACATTCACATGTTCTATTCTGATTTCTTTCACATAGCTAAATACCACACTTGTTTACTACCTCCAGAGAGAAATCATATATTTATGACATATTATATTTCTGAAAGGATATCAGTGTTGGAAAATTATATGATTCTGATAGAAATTACAGTCAGTTATAAAGATAAATATGTTGCATAACAGTTTTCCAAAGTATGATGGATATGGGACAGTTCCTTATTTTGTGAGATCTAAGCTAAGAAACAACAGTCAGAAAAGCCAATTAAGCCATGAGCAACAATCAGTGACTAACAATCTAGGTTTAAAAACATTTGTGGTAAGAAAACACTGAGGATGGTAGGGAATGAATGGTAGCAGAGTAATTTTAAACATCTTAAATATCTGACACTCTCTAATGTTATTTTTTAATTATATTTTATTGATTATGCTATTACAGTTGTCCCATTTTCCCCCCTTCATTCCCCTCCACCCTGCACACCCCCTCCCACCCACATTCCCCCCTTTAGTTCATGCCCATGTGTCATAAGTTCTTTAGCTGCTACATTTCCCACACTACTCTTGCCCTCCCCCTGTCTATTTTCTACCCACCGTCTGTGCTATTTGTTCTATGCACCTTGTCCCCCTCTCTCCTCCTCCCACTTCCCTATTGCTAACCCTCCATGTGATCTCCATTTCTGTGTTTCTGCTCCTGTTGTAGTGGTTTGCATAGTTGGCTTTTGTTTTAGGTCTGGTTGTTCATACCTGTGAGTTTGCTGTCTTTTTACTGTTCATATTTTTTATCTTCTTTTTCTTAGATAAGTCCCTTTAACACTTTGTATAATAAGGGCTTGGTGATGATGAACTCCTTGAACTTGACCTTATCTGACAAGCACTTTATCTTCCCTTCCATTCTAAATGACAGCTTTGCTGGATGGAGCAATCTTGGATGTAGGTCTTTGATTTTCATGACTTGGAATACCTCTTTCCAGCCCCTTCTTGCCTGTAAGGTCTCTTGAGAAATCCCCTGACAGTCTGATGGGAACTCCTTTGTAGGTGACTGTCCCCTTATCCCTTGCTGCTTCTAAATTCTCTCCTTCATTTGAATCTTGGGTAATGTAATTATAATGTGCCTTGGTGTGTTCCTCCTCGGGTCCAACTTCTTTGGGACTCTCTGAGCTTCCTGGACTTCCTGGAAGACTATTTCCTTTGCCAGATTGGGGAAGTTCTCCTTTATTATTTGTTCAAATAAGTTTTCCACTTGTTGCTCTTCTTCTTCCCCTTCT
>PVKU01009298.1:0-63325 GCA_004027475.1 Anoura caudifer
GTCCCACCAACAGTGTACTAGGGTCCCCTTTTCTCCACAACCTCTCCAACACTTGTTGTTTGTTGTTTTGTTTATGATGGCCATTCTGACTGGTATGAGGTGGTATCTCATTGTGGTTTTAATTTGCATCTCTCTGATAGCTAGCGATATGGAGCATCTTTTCATGTGTTTCTGGATCTTCTGTATGTCCTCCTTGGATCTTTCTTTCTTTCTTAAGGAGAAAGAAACATTAATGTGTAGTTACCTCTTTTGCACCCCCTACTGGGGGCCCGACCTGGCCTACAAACCAGGCATGTACCCTGCCTGGGAATCCAACCATTGATTCTGTGTTCATGATTTGTACTGGCCATGTGTGATTTTTAGAGTATTCTTTTTTCTAGAAGTGTTTGTGTAAGGTCGAACAGTCTAGTTCAGTAGGACATGCCCGTAAAAAACATTTGGATCTAGTGTTTTATTATGGAAAGATTAACCAATGATTATCTTTGTTTAATAGTAATGGAGTAGGCTTTCTGTTCCTCCTTTTAAAGTTTTTAAAGTAAGAAATTTCAATTTAATAGAGTAGAATAAAGAACTCCCACCCTAACTGGTGTGGCTCACTGGGTTCAGCATTGTCTCCCAAACCAAAAGGTCTCTGGTAGATTCTCCATCAGGGCACAAGTCTGGGTTATGAGCCAGGTCCCCAGGTGGGGGTGTGCAAGAGGCAACCAATTAATGTATCTCTCACACATTGGTGTTTGTCTCACTCTCTCCTTCCTACCCCTCTCTCTAAAAATAAATAAAAATAAAATAAACAACTCCATGTGCTCCATGTGCAACTCCAGTTTTTGTGTGTCTCCCTTTTTTCAGTTGGTTTGAATCCAAATCTAAACAAGGTATATGTAGTTGTTGAATCTTTTATTTGATAATAACTCTTCCCATTTTCTGTTTTTGCCATTGATTTCTTGGAGAGACTAGGACATTTGTCCTTTATATTTTCTTTTTGATTAAGGTTGGTGAGTATTTTATCAGGAATTTATCTTTTTCTTTTTCTTTTTCTAAAATTCTTATCTGGGGACATGCTTAGCCAGAGGAAAAGGCAGAAGGAAAAAAGAGGGAAAGATCGATCACTTGACTCGCACAAGCCCCCCTATAGGACTGAACCTGCATGTGCCCTGATGGGGAATTGAACCCATGAACTTTTGGTTTACGGGACAAATGCTCCAACCCACTGAATTACACCAGCCAGGGCAAGAATTCATCCATCTTTTTTTCCTCTTTTTTTTCCCCCATGAAATTGGTTGCTACTATCGCTTTCTCATTTTACTTTGTTTTTCCTTAACCTTTCCAGAAATTTATTACTCTGTTCAAAGTACCAACTTTCGGTTTGTTCATACCCTCTCAGTTGTATCTGGTTTTCCTCTTTTGTAAACTACTTGCTTCCTAATACTATTCAAACATAATAACTTGGATACTTAACTCATAATTTTTAGCTTTAACTTTTGAAATGTATTTTATTATTACTCAGTTTCTTTTGTAATTTCCTGTTTGATTTGTCACTTATGTATATGTATGTTTTTTAAAAGTTCTAAATGGGTTGAGATTTTTATTTTTCCCTAAAATAAGTAAAAATATGCAACGGTAAAAATATATATTTTTTCAGGGGAGAAGTAAGATGTCAAATCTCTCTTAAAGTATGTATGATCCCAGTTGTGTGAGTTATATAAATAGAAATGATTAAGGAACTATCCCTGGCTGGTGTGGCTCAGTGGATTGAGTGCCGGACTGGGAAGCAAAGGGTCACTAGTTTGATTCCCAGCAGTCAGGGCATATGCCTGGGTTGCAGGCCAGGTCCCTGGGGCGGGGGGGTCATGGGAGAGGCAACCTCACATTGATGTTTCTCTCCTTCCCTTCTTCTTTCTCTAAAAATAAATAAATAAAATCTTAAAAAGAACCCAAATGATTAAGGAAATAATATCAGTATATTAAATAACTTTCTTTGAATTATGTCAGGTAGGTTTTATTTGAGACTATTTATATTCCAAAAGCATAAGACACTTTAAAAAAAAAAATGATGGATGGGCACATAGGATTTTTCAAAAGGAAAGAAAATAATTCTGTAAAAAAATCTGGACTCTAAATCATGTCCTGAGATCCTGAGATACAATTTGGTTCAATTAAGATATGACCAGAATGCTTAACTGTGTTGGGCATTAGGCAAGGAATTGGTCTATAGGTGATAAGATAAGCGCTTTCCGAAGAGCTTTAGTCTGGGTGAATTGGGGTATGGTGGGAGGAGTGGTAGAGGGTAGCAGCCAGAGGGGAAAAGGCGGGGAGGGGGGGAGAGAGAGACAGACAGACAGACAGACACTCATAATTTGAGTGCCATAGTAGAATTCTATAAGAAGAGGAAGGGCACATAGAGGCAGAGTTGTACTTAAAAAACAAGATTAATTGGACCAGATAGATCATTTAAAGTGGTATCTTGTCCTAAAGGGATGAACTATTTTTAACAGGAAAATTAGTTGTAGATTCAAGTACATTCAATTATTAAATACTTAGTAATGTCTTTTTAATGTGAAAACTACTTGGAGAATTAAAAGGGAGGAAAACTCAAGTACCTAATGTATATAATGAGTTGAGACTGTCAACAGGTCCACCAGTAACAATTTTGCCCTTCCAAAGGCATTTGATGGTACTGAAGACATTCTTGGTTGTCACAAATGAGTTATGGGTAATAATGGCATTGAGAGAAGAGAGCAGGATCTGCAGAGTATCTTCACGATACAAGCTACAATCCTCCCTTCCCCCACAAAAAGAATTATCCAGCCCCAAATGTTTAATAGTAGCAAGATTGAGAAACCCTGGGTTAATCTGTAACTTCTTTCTCTCTTTGGTGGGGATAGGACAGGGGTAGGGTGGGGGTGGTTTAGCTAGAGGCATGGTTTTGTAGCCTATTTCAGCTAGATTTTGATTAAGGAAAATCAGTTTGTAGGCTGAGGTTAGGTGAAAAAGCAAGCTCACTCAGCAGATCGAGGACTTACTTTGTGGCAGGCACTGTAGTAAGAACTTGGAAAGAATTGTAGCCCCTTGCTTCATGGAGCTCACACTGAGTGTTTACAAATGATGTGTTTTTTTATATCAGTTGTCTCCATTGTTACGATAGTTTAAAATCTTTTGTTCTGAACTAGTTTGTATATTGATAAATTATTTTAACCTCTTCTAAGGAATTCTGGAGTGTTATACAATTTAATTGTACATCTTTTTCTCATGACTATCAAGACAAACTTTTGGTGACTCACATGGGTGTTATACTAAGATTTAATTCTTTTTCCTTAGTCTACTTTAGGTACAGTTCATTAATTGTTTAAAGTTGTTGGCATAACCAAACATTTTGATTTTTTTAATGTGTAGATATCAAAAAAATTTCACTGTAACATGAAAAACTGCAGTGCAAATAGATAGTGTTCATAGAGTGAGGTATAGAAATGCAGTGTTTATCAAGAACAAAATAGAAAGCAGTTTTTAATTTTGGTTTTGTCAAACTTTAACCATTATCTTTCCTCTTGCTTTTAGATTTTGGCTCTCTATTTGACTTGGAGCATGACTTACCAGATGAATTAATCAACTCTACAGAATTGGGACTAACCAATGGTGGTGATATTAGTCAGCTTCCGACAAGTCTTGGCATAGTACAAGATGCAGCTTCTAAACATAAACAACTGTCAGAATTGCTACGGTCTGGTAGTTCCCCTAACCTAAATATGGGGGTTGGTGGCCCAGGCCAAGGCATGGCCAGCCAGGCCCAACAGAACAGTCCTGGATTAGGTTTGATAAACAGCATGGTCAAAAGTCCAATCCCCAACATGGGGATGGGCACTAGTGGACCAAATCAGGGTCCCACGCCATCTGCAACAGGTATGATGAACAGTCCAGTGAATCAACCTGCTATGGGAATGAACACAGGGATGAATGCTGGCATGAATCCTGGAATGTTGACTGCAGGCAATGGACAGGGGATGATGCCTAATCAAGTCATGAACGGTTCGATTGGAACAGGCCGAGGGAGACCTAATATGCAGTACCCAAACCCAGGCATGGGAAATGCTGGCAACTTAATGACTGAGCCGCTGCAGCAGGGCTCTCCCCAGATGGGAGGACAGGCAGGATTGAGAGGCCCCCAGCCTCTTAAGGTAAGTGTGATTTTGGTGGTATGTGTGCACTGTTGGTATATGTTTGAGTGTTCCATTGTTATAGGGAAGGCTGAGGTCAGGTATTCATTTATTTTTTTATTCATATTTAATCTTACACTATGTAGCATTATCTACATATTTTATGCCAAGGATCTGCTGTATTGTCACAAATTTTTTGAAGCTCTTATATTAAATTCAAGTAAAACATTTTACACAACTGAATGGTATTGTATATATACCTTCACAGTTTGTTCCAGATGATTGTCAGCTAATTTCTGTTCTCTCTGGCACAATATTAGAAAATTTCCGTATTACTTCCAAGGCCACTTTAGCCTTCCTATAAAAATACTCTTTTGAGCCTTGGCTGGTGTGGTTCAGTGGATTGAGTGCCAACCTGCGAACCAAAGCTTCTCTGGTTCAATTCCCTGTCAGAGCACATGCCTGGGTTGCAGGCCAGGTCCCCAGTGCAGGGTGCACATGGGAATTGACCACCCATTGATGCTTCTCTCCCTCTCTTTTCTCCCTCCCTTCCACTCTCTCTAAAAAATAAATAAATAAAATCTTTTTTAAAAATACAGCTTTGAGATAGCTGGTATTATACTCTTCAGATAGACTGTATTTATCACCACTGCTTTGAATGTCTCTGGTTTTTAACAGATATCTATTACAAGAATTTTTAAATGTTTTTCCTTATTAGTTGATGGAAATAAAGGTGCATTACTGTATTTTGCTGTGTATAATACACACCTCACCTGCATTTTAATTTTTTAATTCAACTTTTCATTTATATTTAGGAACTTGTTTTGTTGGGGTTTTTTAATATTATAAAGGAATTTTAGCGTTTATTTTTGAACATGTGTATATCATTACTGCTATCTAGAATTATACTTTTAACACATTAGCATAAATAAAAGAATTTAAAACATTTATATAGATACAAAATTAGTATTACCGGTATATAATGTGCATCCTTATTTTTCCCTCAAAAATTTGGGGGAGAAAGTGCACATTATACATAGCAAAATACGGTAGTTTACTATGAAACCTAAGTTAACATTCCAGGTGTTCCAAGGCCTACTTTCTTACATTTCATTAATTAGAAAATGCTAGGTATATTTTTAAAAACCTTTAAAATGTGTACTCTATATAATTAAGACATTAATAAACACATTTTTGATGCTGATTCTGTCATATTTGTCCTGTATATTTTATTCCTGTTTTTTAAATGATTTCACACTATAGATACCACTTGTTTGTCATGTACTTAGTAAATATTTATTGAATGAAAGAGATGGCTTTGCTTGAAAGGTGTTATTTGAGATGGGTAAGGATTTTACATGGTGTCAAATTTTCTCCATAAGAGGAATAATCTGAGCAGGAATTATTCCTCTTAATCATTCCAGGAATAATATTAAAACAATTTTGCTCCTGAGAATCATAATGGTAAGAGATCAAGGATGAAATTAATAGATAGGCACAAATCAGGAGTGTGAGGACTAGGGTCAGGTGTGGATGTATGAAAGCCTTTAAAAGTTTTTGTACTACACAATAAGTAGTGTTGACGTTAAGCTTGGGAAAGGTCCTATCTGGCATCTCTGCCTATGCTGTACATTCTCCGTTTCTGGCATTTTTATATTGCTGTGTTAATGTGGTTTCCTTAAACTATTTGGAGTGAAAACCAAAAACGAGGTAAAATGCTTATTAGGTACCTCTTTTAGTTCCTAGGAACTTAGTTGGGGAAAGTCCCTGTCCTCCTGATGTTTACATTCTGTAGGAAGAAGAGGGATGACGGACAGTAGATCTTCACTGATTGATCAGATATTTATCGAGTCCTAACTTTGGTGCTAAAGATAGGGCAGTGAATAAACTTAATTCCTGGAATTTACTCTCTAGTGTTCACATAAGATGTAAATTTAATAGTATTCCAAGTAAGTGCTATGGAAAAAAATAAAGTAAGGCTGAGGCTCCCTGGGAGAATGCCTAGGTTAGGAGTGGGGCACTGTTTTATTTATAATCTAAACCACAGATTTCTTGCACCAACAGGGTTTGGAACTGGGTGTATACAGTGAACAAAACAGACAGAATTCCTTGTCCCAAGGAGCTTTATTTTCACAGAAAGGGGGTATTTAAGTTTAAAACTTTATTATTAAAATATTTTCTTGTTTTAGCCCTGGCTGGTGTAGCTCAGTGGATTGAGCACGGGCCTGCGAACCAAAGGATCGCGGTTTGATTCCCAGTCACGGCACATGCCTGGGTTGCAGGCTAGTTCCCAGCAGGGGACGTATGAGAGGCAACCACACGTTGATATTTCTCTCCCTCTCTCCTTCCCTTCCCCTCTAAAGATTTTTTTTTTTTTTAATTAAAAAAAAATATTTGCTTGTTTTAAATGAGTGCACAGATTTCAAACCGTCTCCCCGGGTGAGAATCTGGGCTCTACCACAGTCCTCCTCCTCTGTAGCAGCATTTTGCAAAGCTTGTTAGTTAAATCATTTCACTCTCTTGGTTAAACCATTTCACAAGAAATTGTAGTATCTGTCTCCTAAGAAATGCTGGTGACAAAAGAAATAAATTTTGAAAATTCTTTTTTGAATAGCTGTCCTTTATGTATGAAAGAAGAAATGAAATTAACAAAAGCATCATATAACAAATGGTGTGGGCTATAGAACACCACTGCCTGGGTTGAAAATGTTCTCAGCCACTGATATAATATCTATATTACATTGGGCAAGTTGCTTGCTGTATCTCTGTTTTCCCATCTGTGGAATGCAAATAGTTAAGAGTAGGTGTAACCTACCTTATAGAATTGTTGGAGAACTAAATGGGTTAAACTGATTTCTTTATGAGTGGCATATAGTGAGCTCTTACTAGTATAGTGGTGGTAGTAGTAGCAGCAAGTGCTTAATATTGTGGTTCCCATTTTGTGATGATGTTAAAACATTTTTATGGCGCAGGAGAGAAATAAAAACTACATCATCTGGTTATGCTACAGTCTTTTAGAGGCCTAGCTTTCAACACTAGTGGCTGAGAATAAATCAATGCACCACATGAACAGCAGTTGCCTGAAGGATATGAAAATGCTACTAGGAGAGACTTCACTGTGTTAATATTATAAATGTGAAGGAAGATTTACTTTCTTTGGAACTAAGGACTTTTTATTCAAGAAATGTTCATTAATATTCTGGAGTTTTTAGTTTTTTTGTAGAAATCAATACAAAATAAATCCGAAATAGCTTATGGCTAAGATGACAGGATTCAAACTATTACTAAATGACAGTATCAGTCAGTATAATTGTACCTTAATTAATGTTTGTCTCCAAATGCTTAAGGATCTCCTGAGTAGATATTTAATATATTTTAGGACCATCAGTGCTGACATCAGCCTAATGAGTTGAAAGTTTTATTCCCATTATACATGTGAGAAAACAAAGTCAGGGAAGGTGTTGTTGAGAACTCTAGTTTTCCAAATTAAAAGTCCGTGTTGTTTATCGCTATAGTACATAAATCATATATTGATAAAACCTACACAGCTGAAGACAAACACAAGGTATTCAGGGTTGCTGCAGTCACCTCCTAACTGACCTGGGACCTTATGTGTGATCATCGCTAGGGTGGGGCCTATAAAAGCAGGAGCCATACATTTTCTAAAATTTTGGCTTAAGTGTTCCCTGGACCTTTCACAGACACAATCTTTACTTATTCTATAGTCCTAGATCTAGGGGGTTAAGAAAACTCTTCCCCCCCCCCCCCCCCCCCCCCCCCCCCCCCGCCTTTCCTCTGATTCTGGTTATCTCACAGGCTGTGGAAGAGGTGTGTGTTACTTGGCACCTGGATAGATTCATATCCAAATTTTATATGCTTTGTGACTGATGGAATTGATGTTTAAAAAAAGAAACAACTATTTTCAAATGAATATTGGCCTTAGGAATAATCCCCCTTTTCTTTCCTCTTCTCTTTTTTAAAAAACCTTCATTTATTGTTAGAAGGGAAGGGAGGGAGAAAGAAAGGGAGAGAAACATCAGTCAGTTGCTTCTTGCACGTGCCCCAGCTGGGAACTGAACCTGCAACCCTGACATGTGCCCTGACTAGGAATCAAATTGGTGGCCTTTTGTTTGCAGGCTGACACTCAATCCACTGAGCCACACCAGCCAGGGCTCCTTCATTTTCTCTCTTTAAAAAAATGTTAAGGGGGTAGGAGCTAATGATGTCAGTTTTTGAGCTCTTTTAAAAGTAACAAGTTTTTAATGGTCTTTGGCAGTGATGTTAAAGAACACCTAACCTATAAAGTTTTAAAGCAAGAGCAATAGTTGGTGTGTTGCATTGCTGTTTTAGAACTTGGGTGTCTTTGGCTAGGCAAGGAGTGAAGCAGATAGGAAGGACCAGTTAGAGGGGTATGAAGTATAAGACAGAGAGGAAGAGTCTATATTCAAAGAGAGAAAGACGGGGGGCATACTCAGCTGGGATTTAAATAGGAGGGTCTTAGGGCCAATTTACAATTGATGGATGTGGTTTTAGGTGTGCAGTATCAATTTACGAGGAACAGTCCCTCCTGAGGTGATGAGGCTGCCTAAACTAAGGCAGTGGTATAGGAATAATGGAATGGGTCTGAAAAATAAATGTTTAGGGTTTGGTGTAGGTTCTGAGAGATTAGTGTTCCTTGTTTATCAGCATACCCCTATTGCTTAACGTAGTGCCTAGTGTTTAAATTGGATACATAATGGGGGCATTTATTGAATCTGGCAGGTACTAAGAAATGTCTGAATGTAATTTAATTTTTTTTATTGTTTGGTGAATCTTGGAGTCGCACATATTATGTTACTGTTTGTATTACTGTAGTGCCTACAAGTCTTACTAAAGGATTTTTGTCTCACCCTGGCTGGTATGGCTCAGTGGATTGAATGCCCGCCTGCAGACCAAAAGCTCTATTCCATTCCCAGTCAGGGCATATGCCTGGGTTGTGGGCCAGGTTCCCCAGTAGGGGGCATCCGAGAGGCAACCACACATGAATGTTTCTCTCCCTCTTTCTCTCTCCCTTACCCTCTCTAAAAATAAATAAAATCTCTAAAAAGAAAAAGGATTTTTCTTTTCTTCTGTTAAGTGTTCCTCAACTGTTATATTCTTTATATTTTGGGCACTCCTTTTTGTCAGTGGTTGTTTACTATCATGTGTTTTTATGTTCCTTTGTTCCCCCAGTTTTTGCTTTACTATATTGAAAACTTAGAAACAACCTGTAGAACCAAATTTATTTTCAAAGAAAGAAAAAATAATTCACTGTAGGTCGTCTTTGTTTCAGCTGCCTAGAACTGTTAGTGGCATCCTGGTCCTTTGCCTTGTCAGTTTAGGGTGGTTATCTGTTTCGTTGTGGTCCAGGTAGGTGGTGGGTAGTTGGAAAACTGGATCATGTTATCTACAGAGAAGAAAACAAGATAAAATGATTACAGATCAAATGATTGCAGAAATTAAATACAGTATATTCCCTTATTGTATTTGTGAGGGAGTGGTAGGGATTGAGGAGTTTAATTTCTAACACTGGCAGCTAAACTTTGAAGGGGACAGTAAAACCAAACCCTGAGCCAGTTGGTCCGAGTAATGAGAAGTGTTGAGAATGAATACTGCCAACCGATGAGCAGTTACTGCAGTCTGTTTGAGGTCAGTCTGCTAGAGAGTGAACTTGGTAATGTGTTGTGATGTAGGGAGCAAGCAATCAAGCAATATTAGGAACTTACTGAAACTCAGTTGACATAGGCAATGCAGTGACTTTGGGAACAAGTGTGAAGGAACAGATTCTCTTGGGATGTAGTATTTGAATAAAGACATAATGCTCATTAACAAGAGACATTAAGACAGGTTATAAATCCCAACATTTTATTTTTGTTAATAATGGACTCTTGAAATCATAACTTACTGTCTGTTGATCTTTTATGGCCTGTCATGCAGGTTCTGTGATAGAATGGCTTTCATTTTACGTCTGTCACAAATTTCCATGCTAATACGAAACAGCGAAATACAACTCCCCCAGGTGTAAGAGTGCATATTGTTGGAAGTATGTTAGTATAAATATTTGTATTTTAAAGGCATACGTAGCAGCAGCACTTGCAGCCAGCTACATTCGAAACTACAAAAAGAAACGTGAACTTGCCCTGGCAGGTGTGGCTCAGTGGATTGAGTGCAACCTGTGAACCAAAAGGTTGCTGGTTTGATTCCCAGTCAGGGCACATGCCTGGGTTGTGGGCTGGGTCCCCAGTGGGGGACCTACTTGAGGCGACCAAACACTGATGTTTCTTTCACTCTCTCCTTCCCTTTCCCATTCTCTAAAAACAAATAAAATCTTTTTTAAAATGAACTTGCATAGGAGGCTGTTTCTACATTTGATTGTCCCTACAATCTTACTAGCCAGATATACTTAAGGAAATTCCAATTATTAGAGGCTGAATAAGTTTTTTTTACTCTGGATGCTTTTCATTTAGGCTGCCAATTCTTTTATGCTTTCACCCAAACCATGCCACTTCCCTCATTCTCATTTCCTTTTATCATTAGAGCACTTGGCAGGTTACTTTAACTCCTAGTCTCCAGCGTCATCTGGAAAATGTGAATGTACTTCAATTTTTTTTCATTATTAATTTGCCTTTCCAGTATAGGCAAACCTTTGAAATGATAAAGATGTCATATTCATATAAATTTGCAAGATAGATAAAGATATTGTATATGATTTAAAGAACTGAATTTTATTTATAGAGGTTCATGCAGTTTATTTTATGGCTTTTATAATTTCTGTTTTCCTGAGTTAACAAGCTCTTATTGATCAGGTTTAAGGTGATGGTGCTACAAAGATAAATTAAGTAAGGTTCTTTCCCTTTTGTGTGTGGTCTGGGAATAAAGGCATGTGTTTTAACAGATTATTTCATTACCTAAATTGTATTATAAATAAAGGCATGAACATTTATATCAGGGTAGAAAGAGAACTCTTTAGCTGTTTAGGACAATAAACAGATGCGTCACACAGGTGGTAACTTCTGAAATGTATTTTAAAGGATGAGTTGAATCTGTAGCTGCTTATGAGTTATACTTGTACCAACTGAATAAAAAAACAAAAAGAAAAAGAAAATTGGACTTCCACTTTGTGAACTTGACTTTATTTCCTTTTAAAAATTTTTTATTGATTGATTTGTTTCTGGAGAGAGAGAGAAGGACAAAGAAACATCAGTTGAATATTCCACTCATTTACGCATGCATTGGTTAATTCTTGTATGTGCCTTGACCAAGGATTGAACCCCCAAACTTGGTACAGTGCTCTCACCAACTGAGCTACCCAGCCAGGGCTTATTTTGTTTATAGGTTAGCATTCAGGAGTCAGATAGGAAAGGAAGATAAACCACTGTCTAGTTTTAGCAAAAAGGAAAAGCTTAAGGCAAATACTGAAGATTTAAGAAGTATGATGCTCTCAGATTTGCAAGTTACTGGGTATGGGAAATTGGGTACCATGGGGAAGTAAGTAGCCAGGCCTTATGCACACCATGAAACTCTGGTACACCATGTTTTTTTCCCTTGAATTGAGTAAATGGGGACAGAAGGCAAGAAAACATGTTGGACAGTCTACGTAGGCTGCAGTGGGGGATTTGGGATTAAGACAGTGACAATGGCCATGGATACATGGGAAGGATTTGGAATTAGGTGTGTAGAGGTAGAATTTGAAGGACCCTTTGATAAAATTAGATCTAACTATGAAGGATTAAAATCTCATATGACTCCTTTTAATTGGGTAATTGCTGTAGTGTCCTTAGTTTCTATTCAGTGCTTGCTGTATATTTCTAGTAGGCGATAATGGACTTATGATGGGATTTTATATGGAAAAACAGAACTGTAAGTTGCTTGCATCATTGTTTAACACCAAAACATTTGGCTCTTAAATAATTAACACTCTGTTTCAGTTAATCATTATGCAGTATGATGGCTCCAGGTGGACTTATATACACACAGTGGGGAGGGGGGGCTTTTTGAAGTAAATAGAGGTTACAAAGAAAGTCAGATTTAAGAGCCAACCAACTAATTCCATAATATAGAAGCTAGGTTTAAGAGAGCGAGAAATGGTGAGGACTCTGAAGTCTACATGCTCTGTGTATGAGATTCAGATTCAAAAAATTTTTAAATCATGGTGCCATCGTGTAACTAAATAAAAAAAGGATATATCCGCCCTGACCGGTATGGCTCAGTGGGTTGAGTGCTGGCCTGTGAACCAGGGGGTTGCCGGTTCAGTTCCCTGTCAGGGTACATGCTACACCTGGGCTGCAGACCAGGTCCCCAGTTGGGGGCATGCAAGAGGCAACCAACTGATGTTTCTCTCACATATTGGTGTTTTTCTCCCTCTCTTTCCCTTCCCTTCCACTCTCTCTGAAAATAAATAAAATCTTAAAAAAAAAAAAAAAAAAAAAGATATACCCCAAATCTTCCAGTTTCTACCTTTTATATAAATGAAATGCCTGGAATAAGTATTCAGATGCTTTGGCGCATCAAACTCTTCATATATTTAAGGATTAGATTAGTTACTGAGTTGAATTCATTAAGCCACATAGTTTGTACATAAGTGAAATTGCATTTAATGCATTAAAAGTAGAGGTGAATGTCAACCTTGCTTATTTAGCAGGTATAGCTAAATGAAGATGCTTACAAGTTTTTCCAAAGCCCACTTATGTCAAATATTTACAGAAAATAGCTCTGTAAATTTACTGTATTGGAGGTTCATAAATCTTAATCTTAAAAATGTATTTTCATGAGCATACTCTACAGTCTGTTCATATATACAGAGGATTTCCTTTAAAATTTTTTTTTATAATTTAAGAAGTAGAAAAGGAATAATAATGTTCTGTTAATATGAGGAATGAGATGTAAGTTTTTTCTGTTTCTTGTTCTTAGATGGGAATGATGAACAACCCTAATCCTTATGGTTCACCGTACACTCAGAATTCTGGACAACAGATTGGAGCCAGTGGCCTTGGTCTCCAGATTCCAACAAAGTCTGTTCTACCAAATAGCTTATCTCCATTTGCAATGGACAAAAAGGCAGTTCCTGGTGGAGGAATGCCCAACATGGTGGGTAGTAATCTGTCTGCAATTTTATCTTCAAATTGGCATTTTAACAAACTTTCATTTCTTCTACTGTATACACTACAATGTAATGGGTGGCCATTGTGATTAAGAAGGCTGGTACCCTCCTTCCAGTTCATGACGTATTTTGTCACCTGTGATATTGATCAGTAAGGGTGCTAGTCCAAATAGGAGCAAATGGGGTTGCTACAATGAAAGTTTGGGGGGTCTGCTATAGTATGCAGCTTCTGCTTTTGAGCATGTCTGTAGGATAGGAAAGTGGAACCTTTTTCCAGTTTTTAATGAACATAATGACTGATTTGAATCTGATGCTGCTGCACAGAAGGAACTTCCCTCCAAAGTTACACATTGTTTTAAATAACGATTTTTGTTGTGGAAAAAATTTTCAGCATTTCTAAACATTGCTATTTTTCTAAAATAAAACTATTTCTAGATGTAAAAAATTGTCCTATAGGAATATTATTTCTCTTTCAGATGTCGTAGTTTTTTGCTTTGTGTCATGTATTTATTGAATACCTATATTAGGTACTCTAGGAAGTGAGGCAGTGGGTATAAAAAGATGAATAAAACATGGCATCTGTGTCCCCAGAAATGTTTACTTTTTAATTGGAAAAATGGAACTTCTTCCAGAGTTTCTAAAAGCTAATTTTCACCCGTCTAAAAGATCCTGTTTCCCAAGAAGCTCCTTTGTTCTTCAGAACCTTTCTTTGACATGTTCTGTACTACAGATTCTTTGCTTTTCCCTGCCCCCCACTGGAGTTTTACCATGTCCTTCTCTTTTCTTTTCTCTCTGTATTAGACTTTTTTTTTATTATATCTTTGATAATGTAAGTACTTTGTTTTCTTATTACATTGTATTTCTCAATGGTAGGAGTATCATTTATTTTTAAATCTCTGCCACAAATGGAGTCTGGCTTAGAGGAAACTGTCTTTAAAGGTTTTAATTGAAAATGTCTAGGTTCATATTTATTAAAGAACTAGCAGATTATGACACCTAACATTATGTGTATCTTTATTGTTTTCTCCCTTAGAGCCAACAGCAGGCCCCTCAGGTCCAGCAGCCTGGCCTTGTGACTCCAGTAGCCCAAGGGATGGGTTCTGGAGCCCACACTGCTGATCCAGAGAAGCGCAAACTCATCCAACAGCAGCTTGTCCTCCTCCTGCATGCTCACAAGTGCCAGCGTCGGGAGCAGGCTAATGGTGAAGTGCGGCAGTGCAACCTTCCCCACTGTCGCACGATGAAGAATGTCCTAAATCATATGACACATTGCCAGTCAGGCAAGTCCTGCCAAGGTGAGTGAGCTCAAAGGGTTTGTGTGCTCAGCAATTAATATTTATATCAGAGAAGAGCAAATATGATCAACTCTGTTTGAGACTCCTGTACTAACAATGTCTTCCTCTGTAGTAGGATATTCTTTTCTTTTGAGTACCATTTTGTGTGTGACTGACTAGGGGTGTGGTAGGAGAAGTAAGTTTTAAAGCACTTCCTTTTTGTGATGATCCTCACCGAGTTTGATTTGCCCCAGCATAGCATACTTTAAATATTACTGAGTGTTTGCTAACTATCTATCATGTAGCCCAATACTAAGACAGTATTACCTGACTTAATACAATTCATGTATTTGTGGAGTTGCTAAAAATCTGTTTTTATGGAATAAAGTAGACTGCACAGCTTGGTGGTGAAAATATGGGCTCTGGAGCCAGGCTGCTTGAGTTTGAATCCTACTTTGGGTACTATACAACTTTGTGAAAATTAGCACCTTTTTACCTGTTTTCTCAACTATAAAACATGAGTACTAATAGCTACCCTGTAGTGCTGTTATAAAGATTAAATGTTAACATCTGCGGCACTTGTTAAGCGAGCAGTAAGTTAGCTGAAATTAATGTGAAAAATGTAACCTGCATTTGGAGGTGAAAAAGTAATTTTTCTTCTTTTTAGTGGCACACTGTGCATCTTCTCGACAAATCATTTCACACTGGAAGAACTGTACAAGGCATGATTGCCCTGTGTGTCTCCCCCTTAAAAATGCCGGGGATAAGAGAAATCAACAGTGTAAGTGATTAAGTCTTTTTTTAATGATTTTTTAAATTTGAATTTGATTTTCAAGAGAGACAGACAGTTGCATCTATTTGTTGTTCCACTCATTTATGCAATCATTGGTTGATTATTGTATGTGCCCTGACCAGGGATTGAACTACAACCTTAGTGTATGGAGACAATGATCTAACCAACTACTTGGCCAGGGCAGTGATTAAATCTTTTGAAGCTTTTATAGCAAAAGGATTCTTAGATTCTACCCAGTGCAAGTTGGTGGGATTTAAAAAATTTGATTTTGTGAAGTTCCTGTAACTGCCTAATTATCACTTCTCATTAATTTCATATTAATGAGGTTAGAATTAAACTGCTTATTACCTAAAATAACATGCAGGAACTTAGCCATTCTTTATAAAAATGATAGAATTGAAGCTCCATTTTTAAATTCATGAAAACTTAAAGATCATTGCTTTAACATTGGACAAGCTGCTACTCTATACCTGTGAACTAAATATTTAGATAATTCAAAATCATTTGAAGAGGAAAAAATGGCAATTATTTTTAGAAGTCTGAAATGAGAAGGTTTTCTTAGAGAAAAGACAAATAAAAAGGAAGATTTAAGTGCAGCTATCACATCTCTGCTTCTAGAACCTAAACATTAAGCACATGGGATTGAAAGTTAAATTTGGAAATACATATGCAGCATGTGGAAAAGCATTTTAACTTGATAAATAATGAAGTCATACTTAGTCCAGTAGAAAATTGAGACTAGGAAACAGACAATTCATTAGAAGGAAGAAATGCCAAAAAATTCACTGTTAAAGTAAGACATGAAGTACCATCTCTCCCTTCATATTGGCAGAAATAATGCTACGTAGTGTTGGCATTGGTATGGCTCTGAGGCATTAATATACTGTTGATAAGGACATTGATTCAGCTTGTAGAAAGGCTTTTGGGTATTTTGGATCAAAAGACTTTCCATGCCAATGATTCCCTTTCACCATTCAGTTTTGTATCTAGAAATTTTAGGGAAATAATGGGGGGAAAAAGATACATGTATGGAGATCTCTCACAAAACAATAATTTTTGTGGTTTTTAAAATTCATTTAAATATGTTTTTGTTTGTTTATTTGTTTTTGCCATCTTTAATGTTGTAATACCATGTCTTTTGTCTTTTGTAGCAATTCTGACTGGAGCACCAGTTGGACTTGGAAATACTAGCTCTCTAGGAGTTGGTCAACAGTCTACACCCAGCTTAAGCACTGTTAGTCAGATTGACCCCAGCTCTATAGAAAGAGCCTACGCAGCCCTTGGACTGCCCTATCAAGTAAATCAGATGCCGACACAGCCCCAGGTACAAGCAAAGAACCAGCAGAATCAGCAATCTGGGCAGTCTCCCCAAGGCATGCGGTCCATGAGCAACATTAGTAAGTTTGTGTTTTCCCAGTGACCAGTGTGATGTTGGTTGTGTCTGTATGTGTGACTTTAATTTCTAGAAAATGGGATCCCATGTGTTCTTTTTTTCCCCTCTTCTTTACCTCTCGTGTTATTCTGTAACAGACTATTTCTCTCTTTTTTTTTTTTTTATTTGTTTATTTTTTTTTGTGGGGGTAGGGAGGGGAAGAGAGAGAGAGGCATCGATTTATTGTTCTATTTATTTATGCAGTCGTTGAAGGATTCTTGTGTGTGTGCCCTGACAGGATGAAATCCCACAACCTTGGCATATCAGACAGCACTATAACCAACTGAGCTACCTGGCCAGGGCTATAACAGACTATGTCTTTAGCATAATAGGGCCATATATCACTTACCATACCCAATATAACCTTTTTAGTTCTATAGTACTTCATTATATTAAAAATATATATAACAGATGGACATTTAGGTTTCCAGTTGTTTTGTTGGTTTGGTTTTAAGTTTTTGTTTATTTGTTTTTACTTTACAATTTTAAGGCTTTATTATTTACTTTTAGACAGAGGGAAAGAGAGGGAGAGAAACATTGATCAGTTTCCTCTCACTGGGGACCTGGCCTGCAACTCAGGCATGTGCCCCCATTGGGAATCAAACTGGCGACCTTGCAGTTCACAGGCTGGCACTCAATCCACTGAACCACACCATCCAGGGCTTTTTTGCTGTTTTAAACTGTGCAAAGAAATTATGTTTTGGCTTGAAGTATTCTTTTGGTTTGAAATGTGTATTAATGAGTATGGATGTTGTTAGTATAGATTTCCACATACAACCTATCTGGCAGCAGAAATAGTGTACCTTTGAAATAGTTTATTGGGTGCACTTGTTTGCCTAACCTTCCTGTGATGTGACTGAGAGGGAAGGGACCAGTGAACAGTGTCGCAATAGCCTAATTAGGGGGGTGTATTTTTCTTCTCTAAGTCTGTGGTAAAGTAAAGGAGCCTTGTTCTGTGATTGTTGCTTTTCTGTTAGGCAATTGAACATTAAGTCCATTTTGTTTAAATAGATACCATTTATTGGTGGTAAGTCCATGGCTTTTTATATTTTTAATACTGACTTTTATTCTAAAATTGATCATGGTGATGAGGTTCTTTAACTAGGAAATAGTCTGATTCTGAATAATCTACCATTCTTTTTTCCTGTGAAATCTGATTTTCATCCTTCTGTTAATGTTTGCAGTAGGCTTTAATTAACTGTCCATTATTGTTTGATTCTAAATTAGGAAACAAAATTGGTCACACTATTCCAGAAATATAGTGTTGTTTTAACTTAAGGAAGTGTACACTGTTCATGATACACGGTGCTAAGTTGTTAAATAATTATTGTGTTAGAGTTTTTAAAAAATGGCCCTAGCTGGTGTGACTTAGTGGATTGAGTGCCAACCTCAGAATCAAAAGGTGGTTGGACTTCATCCCTCTGCCCCCCGCCCCGCCTTTTTTTTTTTTTTTTTTTTTTTTAAGATTTTATTTATTTTATAGAGAAAGGGAGGGAGAAGGAGGGAGAGAAACATCAGTGTGTGGCTGCCTCTGGTGCAACCCACACTTGGGACCTGACCTGGCCCGCAACCCAGGCATGTTTCCTGACTGAATATCGAACTGGCGACCCTTTGGTTTGCAGGCTGGCGCTCAATCCACTGAGCTACCCTAGCCAGTGTTCCCCGCTTCTTTTATGTCTTGGGTTTTTTTGTTTGTTTTTCTTTTAACAAGATTCCTTGTCCCTTCCCATGTTATGAGTGCATCTTCCTTGAATTTTAGGTTATACTGCTAAGAATTATATATGCTGCTAGTATTTTTCCCCCCAATTTGTCGTTTGTTTCTTGAGTTTGTTTATATTATTTACTTCTTAAATTTCTAAATATCCTTATGGCTTCTGAGTTTGGGGTCTTGAAAGGATAAAAATTCCTTGTGATAATTTATTCTAGTACTTTGATAGCTTTTTTGTTCATTCCTTTTTTTATGGCTTTTTAAATTTTTTTTGTATTGGTATTTAAAATATTCTATCTTGTTTTTTGTTTTGACCTAGATGCCAGTCCTATGGGAGTAAATGGAGGTGTAGGGGTTCAAACATCGAATCTTCTTCCCGATTCAATGTTGCATTCAGCCATAAATTCTCAAAAGTAAGTTTTATTTTGGTTTGTGCTCTGTCGTTATTTCAACCACTTGTTAAAATTTCTTCAGTGTTTTAGTTTTTTTTTATTTCAAGATATCCTTGATGTATAAAGATAAATACAATGTTTGCATCCATACTTTCAGGTTTTCTATAACCTGTTTGAAATCATATCAGTTATTTGGGGTAACCTACACCTTCCCATATGCAGTAGGAAGTTGTAAATATACAGCTACTTAAACAATGAGTTTGTTCTATCCTAGTGTTAAGAATTAGTCCATTGCCCAATGATTTCCCTGGGATAAGCTGTGTCAAAGTGACAACACACTTAGCCTGCTAAAAACTCACATTGTTTTCCTCCACTCCACACAGTGAAGTGTTGTGGATTGACATGTTCCCTCACAGAAACAAACACGTGTCTTTATTTAGCAAACAGACTTGTCACAGTGTATTGGACCCCTTGTGGTCATCACTTTCAACTCAACTTAAATGAAATCTTACTGCTCTCTAAACTTCACTAAAACTGTTTCACCACTCTTTTTAAAAGCCCAATGATGAATGAAAACGCCAGTGTGGCCTCCCTGGGTCCTATGCCAACAGCAGCTCAACCATCCAATACTGGAATTCGGAAACAGTGGCATGAAGATATTACTCAGGATCTTCGAAATCATCTTGTTCACAAACTGTAAGAGTGTAGGCATGTCTTATCCATGAGGAGTTACCATGTCACCATATTTCCTATCTGCCGGGCACTTAACCACAGGAGGAATATTACTGATTTTTCTGTTGCCTGGCTGGCTGTTGCTGCTAATATACTTCTGCTCCTGTTGCTGTCTTGCTTCCTAGCTTTGCTTCTCAAGTTTTTCACCATCATTTGTTAGATGTATGATCTGTTCTGCCTAGTGACGGTGGTAAATATATGAGTTAAAAATTACTCATTTTTCTGTCATTGCCTTTAAAAAATTCATGAAGAAGTAGGTCTCATCTCATTAGATTATGGCAGTGCAAATGTCTTTTTGTTATCCCTGGTAAGCTTTTATTATGTTGACAAGTTGAATCTGGTAGAATGATCTTCTGATCCTCCAAAAGTATACATATCAACATTTTGTGAAATAGTTTGCAGTATTTGTTGAGAAGTTGATATATACCAGG
Source organism: Anoura caudifer (assembly GCA_004027475.1). Classification (NCBI taxonomy): domain Eukaryota; kingdom Metazoa; phylum Chordata; class Mammalia; order Chiroptera; family Phyllostomidae; genus Anoura; species Anoura caudifer. The sequence goes on from PVKU01009298.1 coordinate 20,029, forward strand.
CACTCTGCCTCACAAACGCTGAGTGCTTCTCAGGATAATGAGGGGAAAGGCAAATAGTGGGAAAACATAATGTGCCCGATATCAGAAAGAAGATAGAGCTGGACTGCACTGACTACAGAGCTTACACTTCAAACAGCACACAATATTTTTAATTCCTGAAGAAAACAATCTTTTTTTCCTTCACTTCATTCATTCCATCCATATTTTTAAGCTAACGAACAGAGATAATTATTTGGGGTTGATCATCTGATGACCATCGTAGATATGCTTGTGGATTCTTTTTCCCCATCAAGTATTTTTCTAAACTTCCATTTATTCCTTCAAGTACTGTACAATTGAAAATGAGATATTCAACTGAAAAAATTAGCGGCTAGAAATTTGTCAGTTTTTAGGAACACCTAGTCCCAAGCATTTTGTAGGAAATTGCTAGAGCTTAAAAGAATGGAGCAGAGTGGTCATGCATTTTTGCCCTCTCTACTTCAAGTTTTGATCTTGTAAGATCTCGTAGTGATGGTTAAGTTTTATTTTACTAAGCTGTGAATAAATTTAGAAGAGTAGAAGGATGCGAAGGCTGTTGCAGATTTACACTGTAACAGAGGTCAGGTTTCGTCACTTCCTTTATGCAAATTGTACAGTGTAATTTTTTGCTCCAAATTAGAGTCATAGGGAGAGGCCAGAGAGTATATTTATGGAGTCATTTCTTACATTCTGATTAGGAAAGTCTTGTTTACTACAAAGAGACGATTTCATTTAGGTCAGTAATATCTGAGCACATTCTATCTCTCATTTTTAAATTTTATTTAATCTGTACATTGTACAAAAAAGAAAATATTAATTACAAAAAAGTTTAAAGTACTGTACATTTCTGTGATGAGATTGGAAAGCTGATGTGATATAATAGTGATAGTATTCTCTATTCTTAGTGTTCAAGCCATATTTCCTACTCCGGATCCTGCTGCTCTAAAAGACAGACGAATGGAAAACCTAGTTGCATATGCCCGGAAAGTGGAAGGCGACATGTATGAATCTGCAAATAATCGAGTGAGCACCTGTTTTTTTCTATATAACATCAGAAATGGACCTGTTCTGGTTGCTTAGTTTATTCCTAAATAAACTAAGTATCTTCTGAAGTACATGAAGTAGCATGTACTTCAGAAGATACCCTTTAGCTGTCCTGTCTTATTCTCATTGTGCACAGTCAAGATAACAAAGTAACTTTTTTTTCTTAAAGTGTATGTTACAAAGAATTTTACATTTCTCCTCTTAATGATACAGTGCACTCATGGGGCACTTTATCTGGGTTGTCCTTCTGTCAAGTTAGAAAGTGGTTGAGCTGTTTTCAGCTCTGTGCTATTTTCACTAGAACATGGTGAATCAGCTGCAAAGTATTTTCATCTCAAGTAGTACTGCAGTTTCTCCACATCATTTGAACTTTCTTCTCTAAATTGGCACTTTTTGTAGCATAGTCTTTGCATGTGCTCTAAATTCCCAGCACGTATTTTGTAAACCTACTTTGAGAGGTTATGCTTTACTATGTAGATTCATAATAAAGCCGCTTTTCACATGATCATTCTGAAATGAGCTCATATTTGGAATGATCTTCTGCCTTCCTCTTTAAAAAATGAAGCTAAAATCTGTTCTTAGTTCATTTTTTTTCTGTTACCTAATGATAGTTCTTGTATTTTTTCTCATCTCTAATTTATTTTCAAAATTGAAAAAGGCGGAATACTACCACCTGCTAGCTGAGAAGATCTATAAAATCCAGAAAGAACTAGAAGAGAAACGAAGGACTAGACTACAGAAACAAAACACCCTGTCAAATGCTGCAGGCATGGTGCCAGTTTCCATGAACCCAGGGCCTAACATGGGGCAGCCACAACCAGGAATGACTTCTAGTAAGTGCTTCATGTTACATTTAATTTGGAGAAAATTTGGTAATAAATAGTTTCTCACCAAAGTCATAAATTTGTATTTGCTTATGCAACTTTTCTAGAGTTTCTGAATGACTTTTTTTTTTTTTTTTTCCTTCTTTTGGTCTTTGCAAAGAAAATAATTCATTCTCCGGTAAAAACAGTAGCCAAACAATATATATTTAAGATTTTTGGATGTGGTGCTTAGCATGACTTGATAATCTGGCATCATTTTAGAGTCCAAGATACTCTTCTCTCACAATGGTACCTAGAAAATGATAACCCACAGGTTTTCACTGACTTACATATGGTAGGCAGCCAATAGATGTAGACTGAGCAGATTCAAAGGCCACACTAGCTTTCATACACCCTAAAAAACAGTAACATGTTACTTACATTGACAAAATATGTTCAAAAGCTAAGAACCATTTTTTACAAGCATCGTTTAAAATTCATCTTGATAGTTTCAGTGTTCTGGTTATAGCAGCCCTCTGAACCTAAGGAATTAACCAAGTAGGTGGGATTACTTTTCATTGCCTTATTCATTCCTTGACTCAATAATAGGTTCTCAGCAGTGAAATGTGGAGTTAGGTACATAATAGTGAAGAAGACTATAGGCTATTTAAATGACATGAAGAGCTCTGACCTGTGTGACTCAGTGGGTTGGGCATCTTTCCACATGGTGAAAGGTCACCAGTTTGATGCCCAGTCAGGGCACATGCCTGGATTGGAGGCCAGGTCCTCAGGAGCATGCAAGAGTCAACCTACTGATGTATCTCTCACAGATTGACGTTTCTTTCCCTCTCTCTCCTTTCCCCTCTCTCTAAAAGTAAATCAATAAACTCTTTAAAAGAAGGGGAAATGAGAACAAAAGATAACATAAGTATAAATAATAGGCAAGCCAAGGAAGATATTTTCAGTATTAAAGGTACTAATTATCTTAATATATAACCTGAAGGGGAAAGAAATAAACATTATGAAGAAAAGTAGGAAAAGGAAATGAAAAAATAAGTAAAATCAGTACATATTTTTGTGCATCTCTAAAGGTTAAAATGGACTTTAGTGACATGACTTTAAAAATATATGCTATTTGTAAGAATTTAAATGGTTGTTCATTCCCTTAACTCTAGTCATTCCATTCTTAGGAATTTAATTCCAAGCAATAATGATATAATTGGCACAGAATTAGTCGCAGCATAATACTATAGAAACACCCTAAAAGTGCCCCAGTACTGTATTGCTAAAGTAGTCATACAGCTTTACACTAGAATATTGTAGTGGAGGCATCCCCGGAGCATTCCCTTTCTGATCAAGCACCGGGAGACAGGCAGATGTAACTAGCCATCAGGAGCCATGTACTTAAAGGTGGTGGTCAGGCTATGGCTGAGACAGTGACAGCTCCATAGTGATTCCACCCACCCTCTTTGAGCAGACAGCGCAGCCCAAGCTTGCTGCTCCCTCCACAGAGGTAAATAACAAGGAAGGATCAAACCTGGGGTCCTTGAGTAAAACTGCAAGGGAAAGCCACAATCAGTGTAATGGAAAAAGTATTTGAAGAATTATTCTGAAAAACAAATTTTCAGAAGAAAAAATTGAAAAATTCCTACACAGAAGAAATTAACATAAAAATACAGCAGAGGACAAAAAAGGCACTGGATTGTTGACCAAGTTAAAAGCCATATTATCAATAACAAAACAGAAGGTAGGGCTTAAACAGCTTTATTTTAAATGGTTCAAAATGGGAAATTAAATAATTTTCAGATCATTAGGGAGATGATAGATATTGGGTTCGCCAAAAGTTCATCTGGGTGTGGGTGGGTGTATGTGTGTGTTTACGTAAGATGGCTCTAATAGCACCTAGTTGTCTTTAACTTCGTTAAAAATAGTTTTGTTAGATTGTATTTTGACAGTTGTCATGTCAGTGTGCATTAAAAAAAAAACTTAAGCCCTGGATGGTGTGGCTCAGTGGATTGAGTGCCGGCCTGGTTGTTGGTTGGATTTCCACTCAGGTCACATGCTGGGTTGAGGACCAGGTCCCCGGTTGGGGGTGCTCAAGAGGCGGCCACACACATTGATGTTTCTCTCCCTTTCTCCTTCTCTTCCTCCCTCCCTTCCTCTCTCTCTAAAAATAAATAAATCTTAAAAAAATCAAAATTGATTAATTTTTGTGTAGCCATTTAATATTGAGGATGGAAGAAAATATGCAACATTTTCGGTATATCATACTTTATTATTCCAAGAAGGTAAAAATGCAACTGAAAGGCAAAAAAGGGTTTCTGCAGTGTATATATATAGGGAGAAGGTGCTGTAACTGACATGTTAGTGGATTTATGGATAAAGAAAGTGTGCGTGTATATATACACACAACGAAATACTGTTTGGCTATAAAAAAGAATATATTGCACCCTGGCTTGTGTAGCTCAGTGGATTGAGTGTGGGCTGTGAACCAAAGGGTCGCTGGTTCGATTCCTAGTCAGGGCACATGCCTGGGTTGCAGGCCAGGTCCCCAGTGAGGGCCATGTAAGAGACAACCACACATTGATGTTTCTCTTCCTTTTTCTCCCTCCCTTCCCCTCTCCCTAAAAATAAATAAATAAATAAATATTTTTTAATCTTGCTATTTGCAGCAACATGGATGGACCTTGAGAGGGTATTGCGCCAAAAGAAGTAAGTCAGGCAGAGAAAGACAGATACCATGTAATCTCACTTATATGTGGAATCTTGTAAAACAAGCTCATAGATTCAGAGAACAATTGGTGGTTGGTAGAGACAGGGTGAGAGGATGGGCAAAATGGGTGAAGGGCATTCAAAAGATACAATTTCCAACCCTAGCCAATGTGGCTTGGTTTGTTGTAGTGTTGTCCCATAAACCAAAAGGTTGTGGTTTCAACAGTGCATCTCTCTTAGCCTCTCTCTCCTCTCTTCCTCTCATTTAAAAACAAACAAACAAAAAAAACTACCCTACAGTTATAAAGTAAACATCCTGGGTATGTAATGAACAGCATTGTGACCATAGTTGTTAATACTGTGTTGCTCGTTTGCAATACAAAGTTGCCGAGAGAGATGATCTTTAAATTCTAGTCATAAGGAAGAGTGGTAAGTCTGTATGATGAGGGATGTTACCTAGATTCACTGTGGTGATCATTTCACAGTGTCTACAAATACCAAACCATTATGTTGTCCGCCTGAAACTAGGAGAGTCAATGACAGTTTTCACATTCAGTGTGATGCATTAAGTTGAGTGAGTTTATTTTTCATTTTTATATTTGCATAAGAAAATAATTGCAAGAGGCAGGATCATGGAAGACTTGAACTTTGTTTTATTTTTTGCAAAGTATAATGATACATTTATTATATAATCAAAGGGTGGCTATGGTATATGGGTCTATGTATTGGTCTAGAAAGATATTTGTAATAAGTTACTGTAAGCAACATATATGTGCAGTCTGAAAAAAAAAAACCCAGATTATTAACAAGGTTGAACAGGAGCCAATTCAGGGTTTTTTTTGTGTGTGTGTGTGTGTTGTTGTTGTTGTGTTTTGTTTTGTCTTTTTTTAAAGATTTTATTTATTTTTGAGAGGGGAAGGGAGGGAGAAAGGGAGAGAAACATCTATGTGGGAGAGATGGGAATTGAACTGGAGACACAGGTTGGCACTCCATCCACTGAGCAACACTAGCTAGGGCCTGACTGAATTTTTTCAAAATTTAAAAACTTAAAGAGAAAGTTGATAACAGACAAGTATATATATTTTAATCTGATTTTTGAATTTTGATTTTTTTAATTAGAGCATATTCCCGGAATGTAGCTCTGGAAGAAACGAACACTGATCTTTTAGCATTGGTTTCTTGAGGGGGTTCAGACTCCTGTGTACCTTCGTGTTGTGTTTTATGAGGTTTTTGGTTGTCTGACGTGTGTGTGTGCATTAAGAGTATTTATTTAAATATGAATGGTTGACATTTCAATTAATGGTTTTATATGTATACATATATTTATCTGTAAATATATATCTTAAAAGCTCTCATCAAACTGTTCCTTCAAATGTTCATCAGATGTTTCTTATGATTAAAAAAAAATTGAGTTACCTAATAAGCCAACAGTAGATTTAGGACAATTTATGCCATTCAGTCAATAAAAAAAAATTGTAGTTGTGTATCATAGTTGTAGGCAAAAGTGCTTGGGCCAGATGTAGGCAGTAGGATTATGTTTCTAATTTTTCCATTTGCTTAGTATCACCAATTTAAAATCTGGGTTTCTGGTTTTCTGTAAAAATGGAAGGATCTAGCAGATTCAGCTCACTCTCCTACAGGGGCACCATTGTCCATAACTAGAGTGAGCCATGGCTTCCTGTTCAGAAGGGCTGTCTTCACCACAGTCCTCCCTGTTCCCTGTTGTTTCAGGTGCTTAGTCTTCTTTACTCATTGATATTAATTAACTGCCTGGCCCCTGCTGGCATTTAGTTTGGAGTACCTATCCATTATTGACAGGAGAAAAAGTCCTTCGTATATTAGGTGAAAACTTTTCTGTAAAGTGTATGTGGAAGATTAAATCTATTAATAGAGGTTTGTCTCTTACCATGTTCTCTAAATTTTTATATAGTTTACACCTAACTTAGGTAATTTGGTAAGTCCTACACAGTTGGAAGTAAAGGTTATATGACTAAGTGTTCAACATTCTTGAGGTTTTAATTTGACTGCATTATTTTATTAGGAGCAATATTAGCGGTAAGTCCTTATGAAGTTAGTAACTTGAGTTGCAGTAAGTCACTTAGTTGTGAGATCATTTTTATTAAACAAAAGTGATAGCAAAATTTGAGAGTTGCCTGAAGTGGTGGGCTTGTCTGTGCAGCACAGTGGGCCAAAGGCTTAAGTGTGTAGCCCTTGGAGTGTGGCGTAGATGAGATAGAGCTGGGTCACTACAAGCATGGTGTCTTTTCCAGGGGTGCTATAGAAAGCATTACTTACTCTGCTCACCATGACGTGGAAAAGATTGGGAAGTGCTACATGAGAGGATGCGTACATAATCCAAGAAAAATTAGAATCTTATGTATTTGTATTTAATCTTTTTTAAATTTATTTTAAAAGGTGTATGAGATATAGTGTGGTATAATGTGTTTATTTAAAGTCAGTGTTCGCAGTGGGCTTGTGTACATAAAAACACATATCATTGGGGTACACACAATCAGATTTGGTTACTGGACAATATCCATGGCCCTTGTCTATGAAAGTATTCTGCTGCATACAAACCAAACAGTCTAGCTCAGTCAGGTGTAATAGTATATTAAATGTTACGATAGCTCTTTTTTAAATTAAGCACTTTTTTAAAAGATTTTATCTATTCATTCTTAGAGAGAGGGGAAGAAAAGGAGAAAGCAAGGGAGAGAAACATCAATGTGTGGTTGCCTGTTGCGCCCCTGACTTGGGGAGGCCCCTGGCCTACAACCCAGGCATGTGCCCCAACTGGGAATCAAACTGGTGACCCTTCAGTTCACAGCCTGCACTCAGCCCACAGAATTACAGCAGCCAGGGCAGATTGTTGTTGTGTTGTTTTGTTTTGTTGTTTTGTTGTTTTGTTTGTTTTATTTTTGTTTCTTTTTAATTTAAGATTTTACATTATTTTCCTGTTAACACTGAAAGCACAATAGTTTGTAAAGGAAGGTGCTAAAACTGTTTGGAGATTTTGTGGGGTTTTTCCCTGTATTTCAGAACTAAAATTTTCTTCAGGTCCTGTCTAATTCATAGTTTTTATTGTTTTGTGATTCAGGCTGAATTCTTCAAGATACTGCTAAAATACTTTGTGGAGTTTTATTTCAGGGAAGGAAGCTGGCTGAAAAAGATACTTTTCTAACCATTTCTCTCTTCCCTTCTAGACGGCCCTCTGCTTGATCCGTCTTTGGTGCGTGGCAGTGTGCCAACAAGCCAGATGATGCCTCGGATAACTCCACAACCAGGTACGTCATAGAAGAAATCCGTGTATTTAACTGTGGCCTTTTTTTAAACAGAGTCCCTGGTGTACTACAAGGTTATACTTCCCACCTTGATTCTTGCCTCAGGCCAGCAGCCGGTATCATAATTACCTGCTTAAGAAATCTGAAAACCTTTTGGAGTTGGAGCCCAGGAGAGGAACCGAAGGACAAAGAGCAGATTGGCTGGCAGGTCAAGAGGCAAAAGACATTAAATGATCAAGCATTCATTTAAAAACAGTTGGCCAAAATGGAATTTATATTACTTAACAATACCCTTCTATGGCTACTGTGAATTAGATTCATTCACAGTTGAGAACAAGTTCCTTTATTTGTTTTGATAAAATGATGTGGAATCAGAAGTAAAAACTCTTTCTTTGGTTCTTTGATTCCATGAAGATATTCAGATATAATGTTTTACACTTATTCGCAGGTTTAAATCAATTTGGCCAGATGAATATGCCCCAGCCCCCTATTGGACCCCGGCAAACCTCTCCTCTTCAGCACCATGGACAGTTAGCTCAGCCTGGAACTCTCAACCCAGTAAGTTTAACTTCTTTGGGTAATCTCTTTTGGTCTCTACCTGACATTTTTTAAGTTCTTTTTCTTTGTTTCTACTTCAAAAACAAAAATTTTCACATTTGCTCAAACAGCTAATTGTAAGTGATTTTCTTTAATTTTGATTCTTTCTGTAATTCTGTTGTATGAGGCCCTAACACAGACATGATTAAATGACTACATGTGTTTCAGAGGTGAGATAAATAAAGAGTAAACACTAAAATCCTTAATTTTCACCTCTCATCTATAAATTGCTTTCAGGAATTTAGCATACAGAACTAATCACTGAGATACTAAAAGGATGTACTTGGAAGGGAATTCATGTGAAAGATGTTACATTGTTGTATACTCTGTTTTGAAAAAAGGCCATATCCTGGAGTGCACATTGGAGGATTTGTTAGGTCAAATTATGGTACATCTGTAAATTGGAATGCTCTGTAAGCAATAATTTGAGAACTTACATGATGGCATGAAAGCTTTAAATTGAAAAAACAGTTTCTAAAGTGTGTGTGTGTGTTATGGGATCCAACATAGCTAAGATCTGTCTTGATTATCTACATAAAATAAACGTTAAAAGAAAGATAACACTTCCAAATACTCTTCATAGTCATAGTACTGGAGAGCTCGTAAGAGTAGCAGCCAGTCACCTGTCCCTGGAGTCTCAGTGTTTAGTAGCTTGCATGCTTTGACACAATTTCCTGTCTTCCCCAAGAAGGAAACTGTCTTTTGCAATGGAGGATCAGTTACTTGGTCCTTGAGACTGGAGAAAAAGGAGTCTGATCATCTCGTTGCTCCTAATCCTGTTCTCAACTTTTGGTTGGCTCCAACCTTTAGCTGTCTTTTCAGATTTAGCTAGTGCCTCTAACTCTTGAGCCTTTTTTGGAGTTGTCTGGCATAATGTCCTCCACATTTAATGAGGACTCTTATTTAGTCTTTATTTTAATCTTTAATACACGTACCTTTCTTAGATTATGGAAATTTTGGCCTTTGGTACGCCATAATTTTTTATTAGAGGCCTACATTTGTGTGGGATAATTTTAGAAATGTAACAATTCATTGTGGACCATGAATGTTACAACTTGTTCAGCCACAACTTGTAAGATTTTACTTGTTTGTACCCATTATGGAGTTTTCCGGTTTGATCTGTTACTATACCACTGACATGAGCAAAGGTCTAGTGAAATTTTGATTCACTCTCCTTACTTAACAGAGTTTGCAAAGAACTAATTACCTGTACTCTATCAGAGTTCTAGGTGCATTTATGTACCAGAAAATTCGTAATTTTTCTAGATTTAAGTCTAAGTTATGTGGCCTTTGTCCATTATCTTGACATGAGAGCCAGCTATTGTACCACTTTCTTCCTTCCTACCCTATACCACCCTCCCATGGCAGGGCCAGAGCAGTTGGTGATTCCAGCTGCTCCAATAGGATACCTGTAATGAAGCCGTGTTTCTTTGTGTGCAGCCTATGGGCTATGGGCCTCGGATGCAGCAGCCTTCCAGTCAGAGCCAGTTCCTTCCCCAGACTCCGTTCTCAACACAGGGAATGAATGTAACGAATATGCCTTTGGCTCCAACTGGGGGTCAAGCACCAGTCTCTCAAGTATGTCTCACAAATGGATTTTCTTACTTTTTATTTTTGATGATTTTATTTATTTCTAGAGAGCAGGGAAGGGAGGGAGACGGGGACAGAAACAACATGCTCCCTGCTGGGAACCTGGCACTCAATCCACTGAGCCACACCAGCCAAGGCTGGCCTGGTTTCTTACAGGGAAGGGGAGTGACAAATAGTGTGTGAGAGTAAATTTTTTTTTTAAGGTTTTTAATAAGAATAGTTATTGACATAGTATTCTGGACAGTGAAGAGATTAATTTGGGGCATAGAGCTGTATTGTTAACAAACTAGAAAAAATTGAATTGATAGTTTTAACTATTTTTTTTTTAGTAGTGAACTCATTAAAAGGCAATCTTAGTGCCAACTGCCATGCAGAAGGAAGGACTCTAGCTAAAGAGCATACAAAGGCCAGAAAACACTGCACTCACCTGTTCCGTGCCCCTGCAGTGACTGAGGCCATTCTGCTGAATTTTTTGAAGTCTATTTAATTGTACTATATTATCCAGAGATACGCTCCCCCAGTAACAGGATTTTTGTCATATTGTAAAATGGAGGCATTCATTACCATTTTCTGTTTAATCAGTTTGTGTCCTTAAATGCGTTATAAACTACCTATGTGAATACTTCTTTAATTCTCTTAATTGCCATCTCATTGTGTTTTTCATTTTAACAGGCACAAATGTCCAGTTCTTCCTGCCCAGTGAACTCACCTATAATGCCTCCAGGGTCTCAAGGGAGCCACATTCACTGTCCCCCTCTCCCTCAACCAGCTCTGCATCAGAATTCACCCTCTCCTGTACCTAGTCGTACCCCCACCCCTCACCACACCCCCCCAAGCATAGGGGCTCAGCAGCCACCAGCAACAGCAATTCCAGCCCCTGTTCCTACACCTCCAGCCATGCCACCTGGACCACAGGCCCAGGCTCTACATCCACCTCCAAGACAGACACCTACGCCACCACCAACGCAACTTCCTCCCCAAGTGCAGCCTTCACTTGCTACTGCTGCTTCAGCTGACCAGCCACAGCCGCAGCCTCTCTCACAGCAGAGTACATCAGCATCTGCTCCCACACCAACAGCACCGCTGCTGCCTCCACAACCTGCCACTCCAGTAAGCAGAGATTGGGGTTTAGGCAGCACCGTTTCAACTTTACTGTGGTGTTAAAGTACTTCTGTGGTGTTTCTATTTTCTACTATTTTATCTCTTATTGTTGTCTTCCCAGTTTGGGACTTTTCTTTTCTTCTCTTCCTGTCTTTCTTTTCCTTACTTCTTTTCTTTCTTTTCCTTTTGTACTATCTAACACAGAAGTAGTTCAAAGATTTTGTTTAGGTCTGGTGGTGACCCTGCTATGGTTTGTGTTGTATTCTGAGGCTTCAAGGCATGTAAGGGAGATCACAAGAGGAGAGCCAGTAGTACATTTGGTATACCCACATGAATTTTAAAGAATCTTTTTCCAATCGTCTGAGCTGTAGTATTGAGAGCAAATGAACAACAACAAAATTGTGGGTTTACGAGTGTCTGTGGTCCTGGCCAAGGTTAGAAAATTAGGATCTAAGATGAGAAAGGTATGGGCGTGGAACAACTTGTAGCTTCTTTGTTTTATATATACCATGAACATCTAAATTCACATCTAATAGTTGCATCCTTACTAATACAATTCTGTGTGTGGAGGCTAAGACGCTTCTTGATCACTGATACTACTGTTTTCATTCTCTGTCACATTGCTGAACTGAGAAAACCCATTAGTCACAGCTACTTGATAGAACACTGTTCGTTAGCGACTGGTTCACCCTGGCGTCTGATGGGGAAGAAAGGGCAGCATGCAGAAAGAAAACTTGGGTTTATTGTATATAAGGTAGTTCCTGAAAATACTAACCTCTCCTTATGAGGTGTTTTTTTTATTAGAAGACTTAGGAAAAAGGTAGAGAATGGACAGTTACGCCATTAGACTGTGATCGTTCCAAACATCTATTCAGCATGAGGGTTCATTATGGTCTACTTTTCTGGACATTTGAAACATTTCCTAATGAGATGTTAAAAACAAAACAAGGTAGTCAGTCATTCTTTCTTTTCTTTCCATTTCTCTGTAAGTGTGAGCTCCTCTCAGCAGTCATCTGAAACCTCCACCCCTCACACACTGCCACAAAATGATGGTCACCAAAGAGCCCACTGATGGTTCTTCTGTGTGCAGCCAATCAACCCATATTTTTAAGTCTTTAATCTCGTGTCCTAAAAGCATAATTGACTACAAGAGAGTGATAAAATAGTAAGTGAAAGCACAATAAGTGGTTGTGCCAGCCTAGAAATAGATGGTTAACCATGCCATCCTGTTGTGTAGCTTAAATTCTGGTTGTATAATTGGCAAACTTTTTGTGTTTTTCCCCCCTCTCTCTGCTTAGCTTTCCCAGCCAGCTGTAAGCATTGAGGGGCAGGTATCAAACCCTCCATCTACTAGTAGCACAGAAGTGAATTCTCAGGCCATTTCTGAGAAGCAGCCTTCACAGGAAGTGAAAGTGGAGACTAAGATGGAAGTGGATCAGCCAGAACCAGCAGATTCTCAGCCAGAGGATATTCCAGAGGTGAGAGTAGGACAGTTACTGTTATTTGGTTAGGAACTCAGTCTAGGAATCGAATTAAACATGTTAACAGGAAAGTATTCTGATAATTAGATCTCATTTCATTGATTTCCATGCAAGAAAGGGGTCTTTAGATATGTCCACGGGGAGGCAAAGGGGTGGAAGTTAAGACAGTGATCTTCCTGCATCCTGTTGCATGTCTTTGGAATACTAAAAAAAGCTTACTTTGCCTTTTAGACTAAAGTGGAAGACTGTAAAGTGGAACCTGCAGAGACAGAAGAGAGAGGCACTGAATTAAAAACTGAAGCAAAAGAGGAAGAAGACCAGCCAAGTACTTCAGTTACCCAGTCGTCTCCAGCCCCAGGACAGTCAAAGAAGAAGAGTAAGTCTCTTAAGCTTTGTGTTCTTGGAGGCAGGGGGAAAACCGAAGAACTTGAGAAGAATGGGGTCAGGCTTCGGGCTCCTTGGGCCTTGGAAATTGACTTTAATGTGATTTTATTAGTCTTAGATCCCTTGGCCTGGTCTCTTCATTAACTAATAATTGGAAAAGAATATATTGATTTTGTTTGTTTGTTTAAAGTATATATCTTCCTGGAATCACTGGGTCAGTCATACCCATCATTTCTTCAGGGTTGGCTGCTTAACACCCTATCAGAATTGTCTTTTTCAGAGGAGGAAAGTTAAGCAATTCGTGAAATGCAGAAAATAAGAGCAATAATATCATTTATTGTTAACCTACTGTGCACCAGGCACTGTCGTCACACACCTGCATTCTCATATCTGATAAGTTCACGAAAACTTTGAGGCTCTTGATCCCATTATACAGGCCGGAAAACTGAAGCTCAGCAAGGTTAAGTAACTGGCCCCAGCTTACTCAGCCAGTAAGTGAACCAGATGGTCTAGTAGAGAAGTTTGTTTTGAACCATTTTGCTGAACATTGGTTAATCAAGTCGAGTAAGCAGCACTACTTAACACAGTGTTAAATTAAAGCATTTCCCACAGAAATTAACTAGTTTAGGATGAGAACTAACTGCAGCTCTGGTGACCCTTTCGGTGGCATACTGAGGACTTGCCTCAAGAGTCTCCTGGCTCCTAGAGATGATGTGTCATTAATACAATGTACTTTGAAATGTTGGGGTTAAAAAAGTTATTTTCATTTGAAAATACGTTGTATATATGATGTGTTATTTTAAAATAGGCTGCAATAAACCTGGTCTTACTAGTAGGATTCTCTCTTTAGAACATCTAATCTCATACCGGCCGGTACTTAGTTGTTTAAAGTGTCATCCCGATACACCAAGGTTGTGGGTTCCATCCCCAGTCAGGGCGCATACAAGAAGCAACCAATGAGTGCATAAATTAGTGGAACAACAAATCAATGTTTTTCCCTATTTCTATTTCTCCCTCTCCCTTCTTCACTTTTCCAAAAAAATCAATAATTGAAAAATTAAAAGACCTAGCTAACTTCACAGGTTTGCTCAAATTCTGTTTGAGTATGATTAAGTATGAGAGACAAAGAAGCCTCTCCCGCCTGTTTAATTTTTCCCCCCTGTGGAAACCCCCACAATGAGGTGAAAAATAACTAAAGTGCTAAAATACATACCCTCCTGAAGATAAAATTAATTTGTAAATAGTAGAAATAACAAAGTCTCTGCTCAAGTGTGTTTTAAAGCTCAAAACTAGACCCTTAATGATAGATTATCTCCTTGAATGATAGATTAAATTGGTTCCACTTAGAACTCACCTGCAAATCTTTCCTGATTTTTGGGAAACATACTAAAAATGCATTTAGACATAATTTGGTCAGCTGAGTCCATTGTTCTAATAATAACAATTTAGTTCTGCTTCCTTAGACTACAAACCTAACATTTGCAGTTAAAATTGTAACTACGTCTTCCTCCTAAGCTCTAAAACATAATGAGGCACTCTTCATGCTTCTGATACCTTCAGTGATAAGACAATGCCAGTTCTAATTTCTGGCTTGTTGAATACTGATATCACGACTGAATGAATTCTTTATATTCTTGTTTGGCAGCATCCCCATCCTATCACCGGTATCTTTTGAAATATTTTGATAAGTCTCTTCATAAATTTTTGGAAGGCTTAAGATTCTTTGTCTGTTTGGTCAAGACCATCTTAACTAAATTTCTGACTGCAAAATTAACTGAGCCATAAAAGATGTTTAAAGATGACTGGGCATGGCATTTTGAAGGTGCCACCTGAAGTGGACCAGGAATTAGAAATAGGAAGTGCATCCTTAGTGATATTTCCATGGGGACAGTGTAAGCAATTTTGTGTTTTATGATTGTTGAGAGATTTTCATAGTTTTGACTTGAACCTTTTTTCCTTCCTTCGCTTAATTGATAACTAATTTCAAACGTACTCTTTTAAGTTTTCAAACCAGAAGAATTACGTCAGGCACTGATGCCAACATTGGAGGCACTTTACCGACAGGATCCAGAATCCCTTCCCTTTCGTCAGCCTGTGGACCCTCAGCTTCTAGGAATCCCTGTAAGTATGTGGTGGTACTTTTGATTGTTGTGGTGGTGGTTTATTATCATCTTCACTCAGATATGATTCACACATTGCACAGGTCATTCATTTAAATTGTACAATTTAGTGGGTTTTCTGTATTCACAGAATTGTGTAACCGTCACCACAGTCAGTTTGGGATCATTTTTATTAGCCCACAAAAGGAACCCCATATCCATAAGCAGTCACTCCCCATTTCCTTCACAACCCCCACTGCCACTACCTGCAACCAACCATTAGTCTGCTTTCTATCTCTGGATTTGTCTATTCTGGTCACTTTTAAATGGGGTCATACCGTACGTGGTTCTTTGTGACCAGCTTCTTTCACTTAGCATAATGTTTTCAAGGTTCATCCATTTTGTAGCAAAAGGCAGTATTTCATTTCTTTTTGTGGCCGAGCAATATTCCTTTGTGTGGCTATACCACGTTGTCTTTACCCATTCTTTTGTTGATAGATATTTGGATAATTTACACAGTTTTTGAGTGGTGGCACTAGTCCTGCTGTGAATATTTGTGTGCAGATTTTTGTGTGGTATGTTTTTATTTCTCTTGGATAAATACCTAGGAATGTGATTCTTGGGTCATATAGTTTATTTTTGTCACTTGAGTAGTAGTGGCTTACAATAGACCCAGATTAGCTTCATCTGCTTCTAAAATTGTCTTTACACACCAGGCTAGCAGGTTTTGTTTGAGCATTGTAAGTGATGCTGAATAAGGCAATGGAATGTTTCATGGGCCAGAAATCCATTAGGAACTCTGCCCCACCCCAATATTTTCTATGGCATTAGATAGATCACTGATGCTCTCTGGACTTAATTTCCTTATCTGTAGGTTCTTTCTAGTACTGAATTTTAAGGGGCTTCTTACTGATCACACAGATACTGTGTGGCATAGCACCTGGACTTGCTCCAGCAGATCGTCAGTCTGCCACATGGAGAGGCACTGTGGTAGCTCTTTTATTCTCTCTGCCCTCTGAGATGCTTCATATCTCTGTAGACTAATGATTTAAAGAAGTGTTGGATATCAGTGAACTCTTCAGAAATATAGACAGGTCAGAAACGCAACATTGCCTGGAAAATTAGTGATGATAACGGGAAGGTACGCCATCTCCTTTAAATATTTTGGGTAATGTTGTTTGGTGTCACATGTCCTAGGATTACTTTGATATTGTAAAGAGCCCCATGGATCTTTCTACCATCAAGAGGAAGTTAGACACTGGACAGTATCAGGAGCCCTGGCAGTATGTGGATGACATTTGGCTTATGTTCAACAATGCCTGGTTATATAATCGGAAAACATCGCGGGTGTACAAATACTGCTCCAAGCTGTCTGAGGTCTTTGAACAAGAAATTGACCCAGTCATGCAAAGCCTTGGATATTGTTGTGGCAGAAAGGTAAGAAGTTTTTACACTGATAAATACTGGGTTTACCCTGGCTGGTGTGGCTCAGTGGATTGAGTGAGTGCCTGCGACCCAAAGGGTTGCTGGTTCATTTTCCAGTCAGGGCACACACCTGGGTTGTGGGCCAGGTCCCAGTGAGGGGCGCTCAAGAAGCAATCATACACTGATGTTTCTGACCCTTTCTTTCTCCCTCCCTTCCCATCTGTCTATGAATGAATGAATGAATGATTTTTAAAAATTGAGTTGAAAACTTACTAATTAGAATCCTGAATCATCAGGTTATAAGCTTATCTGGAGTAGGGCCTTGGTCCTTAGTTCCCTGTGGGTGAACACTACCTGTCACGTACTTGTTTACCTGTGCATGCCAATTCACATTAAACTCTTGAGTTCTTTGGCATGTGGTGAGAGGATATGATTGTCAAGTCTACTCACAGTGGTGAAGTAATACTTCAGTAAACTATAATGGTTTTAGTGCTGTGAACTGTCTTGGAAACAGCCCATTTTGATTAACATAAATGAGAACTAAGACTTCACTGACTCTTTTAATTTGCCAGTGTAAATATTCTAGCTTGTCACCCCATCTAGTGTGGCTCAGTGGATTGAGTGCTGACCTGCAAACCAAAGGGTTGCCAGTTCAATTCCCAATCTAGGGCACATGCCTCAGTTGCAGGCCAGGTCCCCAGTAAGGGGCGCAAGAGACAACCGCACACTGGTGATTCTCTCCCTCTCTATCCCTCCCTTCCCCTCTCAAAAAATAAATAAAATCTTTAAAAAAATATTCTAGCTTGTTCTTCAGGCCTTGTACTATTTAATGGCTGGTTTCTTTTGCAGTTGGAATTTTCTCCACAGACACTCTGTTGCTATGGCAAGCAGCTGTGCACAATCCCTCGTGATGCCACATACTATAGTTACCAGAACAGGTAAGCTCGACCAGGTGGCCCATGGTTCATATGTCTGCGTGTCTCAGGAGTGCATGCAGATGGACCAACACACATGGTCATGGTTCATGTGTAACTTGTTTGGAAACAACTGTACAGCACAAGTTCTGGTCTTTGCAGTTTGCCTTTGTAGAATTACACGAGTTCTGGCAGAAGGTAGCCTTGCATCAGATGCCTGGACCCTGGTTTATAAAATTATTAAAGGCAAGAATCCAAAGCCTTTGGGGTTCACACAACTTTGTGAGGTGTTGACATCGATGGGATAACATCCCAGCCCTCAGTGCTCTTTCCATTGCCCTTTCATAGCTGACCACAGCCTTGGATGACACTGAGAAGATTTTTCTAACTAATTAGTCTTTCTGCTTGTCTGTGAAATGGCTGCTAGCTATCTCCTTTCCCAAAAACTACCCAGAAAATTCTTAACCCATAGTCAGATTTATCTTTTTGGAAATGTTTTCATGTGTGATCTATCCCTATGTAAGTAGTTATTTTTTATGTAAATGGAAACAGGATTCCAGAGTATTTGCTTTGCTTCCATTAAACAAACAACAAGGACGACCTCCAAAAATAACTGTACTAGACTACTCACAAAGACTTGCGTATGACAGTGGATGGTACAGTTCTAATAAATGAGGCACTCCTGCCTTACTTACCACTGCCCAAACAATGGCTGTAATTACAAAAATTGCACTCACTGAGCTGTCTTCACCATGGTTTGTCTCCTATTTTCAGTAATGGAGTGTTTACCTTGGGCTCTGAGATGGTGCTAGTGAGACTGGGCAGTTAATACTTTTTGCTTCTTTAGTAAAACCAAACTCCTGGTGGTGGTTTTTTACTGAACTTGTGTGCTACAGATGCATTTCTAGCTTTGAAAGAGTCACTTAAACTTTTTGTTTTATTTACAAAAAGTCAGGTGCACTCTTAGTACTTTGTAATCATTATACTCCATAGTTTTTTACTCAATAAAACCTGGAAAAAGTGGGTCTCATTGTTTTTAAGCACCTTACATTCAAAAAAGTAACGACCAAGATGAAACTTTTCTCATGCTGCAATGTTAACATTCATACCATTTTTGGATTTTTGACATCAGCCAACAGGGCTTGTGATCTTTGTACTGAGGAGGAGCATGTAATCAGGCACCTGCGCCCACCACTGCCTTTTTAACTGTCAGCTGATGGTGACAATCAGCATTTAACTGCTTGTGCAGACTTTTCATTGAAAAACATTTTTTTCTTACGTTGCTTCCTTGGGATCAAAAGGAAATTTTTTTTTTCCCCAAACCACAATTGTTTTTGGAAGATTTGTTCCCTGGCACTTTATCTATAATGGATTTTATTTTATTTCACTTTTTATTTTTATTCCAAGTAAGTGGGGAGAAGTGTGTGATTGCTAGGTAACAGGATGGCCATTCTCTCCTTAGTAGATTTATCCTCCTTTCTTCTTCTGATTATTTGCATAAATTAGCATTAATTACTAAAATGAAAGGGTGTGGGTCTGTGTAAGTGAAACGTTTTTGTTTTATTTGCTGTAATCATTTGCTACTTGTGATTCCATTTGAGATATTTAATGCTAATCTGTGCTTTGCCTTGGCTTTCTGCTTTGTGTTGTCTTGTCTTGCTTTATGTTTTTTGTTGTCCTGCAATCCCTCATTTCTTCGTTTGTTTTGTGTTTTTTTTCTCCCTCATGCTTGTCGTTGTCTGCACTTGGCTTTGATTGCAAAAAAACAAAACAAAACAAAACAAAACAAAACCCATACTGTGGGGCCCATAAATCTGCATCATTGAATGTCCTTGTCGCCGTTGATGACCTGCTCTCTGCTCCCGTCCCCCTCCTTGGCCTGCTGTGATTGGTGGCTTCGTTGCTTGGCTTGGGCTGTGTTGTGTGAACGGAACAGTTCACCCCAGTATGGCCTTCTTGCCGACAGGTATCATTTCTGTGAGAAGTGTTTCAATGAAATCCAAGGGGAGAGCGTTTCTTTGGGGGATGACCCTTCCCAGCCTCAAACGTAAGTAGCTGCATTATTTTGGAAAGCACCATCTTATTTCTCAGTTTGTTGTCAAATGATAAAGCTCAAGCTTCTAAGTGGTCTCAGATTATGCTCTCCAGTATGGTAGCCACCCACAGATGGCTACTTAATACAAATTAATTAAAAGTAAATAAAATTTAAAATTATCTCTCACTTGCAGTAGCCACATGTCAAGTGCTCAGCAGACAGCTGTGACTAATGCTATCATCGTGGTCAGCACTGACAGAGAACATTTCCATCCCAGCAGAGTGTGCTGTTAGCACTGGTAGAGGGGATACATCAATCAGCATAGGGGTCATTGCAGAGAGACTTTTTCTACATGGAAACAGTCCGCTTCTCTCCTAACAGTTGAAAGGTTTATAGTGCAAGGGAATTTCATTAACTGTTTTGAGTCGGAAGGGGAATTGAACAAAACCTTAACAGCCTTCTCATATAGCTTAACACAGATGTCATGATAATCATGAAAGTCATTGAACAACGTTAGGACTTCAGAAGTTTGTTTGAATGACTTAGAGACTTCCTTGAGCTTTTGCCATTTTACAAGCCCTTATTTTTTGGTAAATGCCGAGAAAAATTTTCAAACAGATCCTGAGCTGTCTCATTATACTAACTAAATCAGAGATTTAGTTAGACACTGTGTTTCAAATTTGGACTGTTACTAGGAAGGAAGAGCTGTTGTGTGTACTTTCAATATTCAACCTCCTTTTTCCAGTTTAACCTCTGATAAACAGAAGCAGTTCAGAACATTCCAAAAAGTATGGAATCGTTATATCACTAGTAAAATAGGGCTTCTGAGAAAAATGTTAATTTTTCTAAATTGGATTTTAAAGTTGCACTTTAACTTCAGTCACCATTGAAGTACATATAGTAGAGTTAGGTATCAACCTGGAGAGTAGGTACTGAGTCCCCTTGAGCCTTATAAGAGAAGTCAGCTCTAGCCAGGTTTCCCTGGTGCAGGAAAGGAAGACAGACTTACTGTTGGTACTGTTGAGCGTCTTACCACATGCTCTAAACTTTAGGATGTTGCATCTCTGACTTTGAAGAATATAGAGACCCCCTTCTGATTCTTTTAGAGTGTAGTGGACCTGGGAGTCTGCATTACTAACAGGGTCCTCTTGTGCTTGCTGGTCTGTAGAGTATACTTAATGCAGCAAGGCCTTAGGCCATGCAGAATTGTATCTCTAGGCTGTAAGTGGTAGGAAACAGTTTAAATGTGGAAGTGTCATCATTTAGGGGGAGGAAGAATGACTGTAGTCAGAATTGGGCCCCCTGAAGTTTATTCTAGATAGAGAATGATAAGACTGTTTAGCTTCTGTATTTGTGAGGCTTTTGAGTGTGGTGTGCCAGATTTCTAGATGGATGGGAGGCCATGTGAAAATTTGAAAATGAATAGTATCATTTAAAAATTTTTCACCCTTAAAACGGAATTATGTATTTAATACTGAAATTTTCTATATTAAAAATTGACTAGACTTTGCTGGAAAAGGAGTATTATTTTTAAATAGTGGTTTAGCTGCCTATGTACGCACCATCATTCATAGTTCAGTCTAGGGTTGTTAAACTATTAAAAGGCATAAATACATAAGAAAGACTGGCAGGCAGGATTTAAGAAGAAAAAGAAGAATGAACTCATGTTTCTGGTTCTTCCTGGCTTCTCCATTTCTTATAAGGAGAAATAGATTTACTATACTATAGTCTTTTCCAAAAACACAGGTATTCCTTTACATAAATTATGCATTTTGTGGGAGCCAAGAATGTACCTGTTTAATGTGACCTCAGTATCTTCTGAGGAGATTTAAATAATCCACTGACAGTGTGAAATTTGTTCCTAGGGTTAGAACAGTGGTCGGAGTACTCATCTTTCAATGTTGCTTTTTCTCACTTTTTCTTCTTCTTCTCTCCTTAGTACAATAAATAAAGAACAGTTTTCCAAGAGAAAAAATGACACACTGGACCCTGAACTGTAAGTAGTTTTCCTTGACTAGTCAATACAATAAGTCAGTCAGACTTAGGTTTTTTTCCTTCGTTTTCTTGGTTTGCATGGCCAGTGAGATCCTGTATCCTTGAGCTGAACCTACATAATATACAACTAACAGAGATGGTGGAAGTGTGGAAGCTGGCATTACAGATAGTATTCGTTTACATCTCAGCACATCGACCTGATATTGGTGTTATGTAGGTTCAAGTGAAGTGCCCACGCTGGCTCTGTGCCAGACCATATGTTTCATCCCTGTTCTCCACATTGTCAAACAGGCTCACAGTCCCCTACTTTGTTGGGGAGGCCTTTCAGAGCACTGAGTGGTACCAGTGTTTCCGGCATTCTGAGAACAGCTAGGATGCTCTCCAATTCATTGGGAAGTTTAAGCAGTGGTGATCTTTCACTTTGCACTGCCTTTCCACGGTCACATTTAAAATTTTCACATGTAATAACTTAATTTCTCTTGAAATTTGCTCTACCTGTAACACTGAAGAGCTTTTTAAAAATTAAAAACTTTATTAAACTATTATTTCAAGTCTTGTTTTTGGTTTTTATTTCCAGGTTTGTGGAATGTACAGAATGTGGAAGAAAGATGCATCAGATCTGTGTTCTTCACCATGAGATGATCTGGCCATTGGGGTAAGACATTAGTATTTTCTCTAGACTCTTCATTGTGAGTTTTAGCGAGTTTTTGTCCCTGCAGTGATTATTATCATATCTTCAAAGTTCCTGTCTCTAAGCATTGTTCTTTGAATTGGGAAAAGATTGTTAAAATCCCAATTTAAAACATTAAATAGCCTAGAATCCAAAAATGTAGATCTTTCTTACGTGCGTGCATTGTTTTCATCGATACACAAATTTGACTGTTTTGTATTTTAAATTATTTTCTGATCTTTCTACATCGAAACTAAATGTTTTTGAAAGATCTCAGTACAGGTAACAGGAAATGAGGTCTTAGATACAATTAAATTTGCCAGGTTTTTAAAAGATACAGCTATTGAGCGGGTCAAGGGAACACCTCTGTTTCTCCCTCTGAGAAAACATCACACTGTGAATAGTGCTGGCCCTGGTTAGGATTTGATTTAACCATCTTTCGGGGGTTGAGTCGTAAGTTTAATGTCTGTAGTAGTAAGTTATGTAGCTGTAGTCCAGTGAAAGAGTTACATAAAGTGATTAGATACAGACTTCAGTTAACTAGCTATTCTTGGGCCCCATGTTCTGTTTCTGAATATTCTCCACATATTTGCCCGAGCTGC
Organism: Anoura caudifer; assembly: GCA_004027475.1. Classification (NCBI taxonomy): domain Eukaryota; kingdom Metazoa; phylum Chordata; class Mammalia; order Chiroptera; family Phyllostomidae; genus Anoura; species Anoura caudifer. Next base: position 42,777 of record PVKU01009298.1, read on the forward strand.
ACATCATCGGTGACTTTGATATCAATGAGCAAATTTGTATCCATTGGGACACCTTATCTGCTACTGCGATGGGTCACCTCTCACTCTCCAAGAATGGAGCTGATCCCAGCCCTGTTCCAAGGGAAGCGGTTATCTGTGCATCATGTGACTCATTGGAATAGGGTCTCTATCTACGCTGTCTTCTGCTCTTAGATTACTGATGCTGGTTTGAAGGTCACAAGGAAGAGGAAGCTAACAAATTTCCGGAAGATTATAGTAGTTGATATTTGTATGCCTTATCTTTAGATACAAATTTTAGTGTTCCCCTTAATCTCAGAGTGGGTGAGAATAATTAAGAGACTAGCAGTGATTCTTGCAACTCTGGATCAACTAGGGATGACTTCCTGTGTTTTTGTAAGAAATTAAGCATATGGCCCTGACTGGTGTGGCTTAGTGGATTGAGCGCTGGCCTGTGGACCGAAAGGTCTCCAGTTCGAGTGTCTGTTGGGGCTCATGCCTGGGTTGCGGGCCAGGTCCCAAGGTGGTGTGTGAGAGGGGCAACTAGTCAGTGTTTCTTTTGCATATTGATGTTTCTCCCTCACTTCCCTCCTCTCTGAAAAATAATAAAACCTTCTAAAAATAAGATTTTTTAAGTAAGCAATTAAGCATATGTACAGATCCTTATGTAATTGCAGGAATAAAAAGAATGTACATTTTAAATCTTTTGGTACTTTTGATACGCCCTACTTGCATACTTATCAGTAGCATACAGACTTTTGCCAGTGTGATTAGCCAAAATCAAAATTTCTGTGTTAATCTAATCCTCCATCATCTTTTCACAGTAAGCCAGTTTATATGTCTTTCATATTTCCTCATAGCTTTTGCCTGTTTTTCAATTAGGGTTTGTTTTTCCTTTTTTTATTAATGGTATCTTCAAGCTCTTGGTATTTTGTTTGCATTAATTCTTTGTTATATATTTAGAAATATTTCTCCTAGGTCATCATTCACATTTAACTTTATACATACATGTGGTAGACTGTATAGTGTACATTATTTTAGATGTTTTGTAAGCAACATTTACATGTTGGTTTACATTTTAGGTTTATTTGTGATGGCTGTTTAAAGAAAACTGCACGAACTAGGAAAGAAAATAAGTTTTCTGCTAAAAGTAAGTTTTATTTTTACAGGTACATCTTAGAGGCAAAACTGAAGCATAGTTAAGAATAAGCTATAAAATGAATTGATTTGTTTTAACCTTATTTAAAATATTTAGCCAAACTAAAAATAACATTAATGTACTTAGATTTGAACTGTAATGTGCTTTTTGGTGTGAAATGCGTTAGACATAAAAACATTTTCAAGAATCAGGATTTGTAGAAGAATCTGTTTTTCTTGTTTCTCCATTTCGGGTGCCAGGTGTGAAAATACTTGTCCAAAATTGGCCGTCCTTTGAGGGGCTCCTTTAGCTTTGTCTGTACCGTTAGTTGGGCTGCTTTTTAGACCTATGTGATCCTTTCAGCTGAGGGTTCGGGGAGGAGTGGTAGTCAGAAATTTTATCATAAAATTAACCTAACTCAAGAGTATTTGGTTTCATTTCATAAGTGCCTTTGCAGTCTTTGCTGACCTACAGGTTGCTTTTATTATTGCTGAAGGTTTCTCATAATACTCACCTTTTAAAAACTATCTTTGAAATCGAGGCCAAATGCATATAGATATTTGCTGTATTTTTTAACTTCTGAAATGGAAAAGTTTTCATAATAAAAAGTTGGGGAAATAACATGTAAAATATTAATTATCATACTTGCTTTAACTGCACACAAGGATGATACATTCATGATGTCTTTCATGGGTGGGGTGCTTTTTAAGTGTTGATCATATTGCATACTCTTAGCAAAGTCCAGTATTGAAAAAGCATAAACAGATTTGATACTGAACCTTAAGACTGACACTAATAAATTTTATCTTGGTTACTACTGAACTTTTAATCTCTGTATTCCTAGGGTTGCCATCTACCAGGCTTGGCACTTTTCTAGAGAATCGTGTGAATGACTTTCTGAGGCGACAAAATCACCCTGAGTCAGGAGAAGTCACTGTTCGTGTAGTTCATGCTTCTGACAAAACTGTGGAGGTCAAACCAGGCATGAAAGCAAGGTACGCAGTAATGTTCCCTTTTTTCCTCTCATGGGACCACAATTGCTCATACACGGTTACTGTTAATGTTTCTAATCTGAATGAGATGGTTTTTCCTTCCAATCTGAATTGTGCAGGTTTGTGGATAGTGGAGAGATGGCAGAATCCTTTCCCTATCGAACCAAAGCCCTCTTTGCCTTTGAGGAGATTGATGGTGTGGACCTGTGCTTCTTTGGCATGCATGTTCAGGAGTATGGCTCAGACTGCCCTCCACCCAACCAGAGGTAGGGTTCACTGGGGCTGCCTTCTTATGCATGCAGGGTTTGCAGCTAGGTGAAAAAGCAAAGTCAGCAAGCAAGTGATGTACTTGTTTGGAAATGAAAATTCTTCAAGTATTAAAGTAAAGCCAGAATCACAAAGTACTGCTCAGTACTGCTTTTTTGTAGCATAGTAATAAGGAAAGGGTTATGAATAGCATCCTGGAACAGAAAACAGGTTCACTCCCCCCACCCCCGAAAATGGGCTTACCTCTAAGAGTGTTAAGTACCTTGCTGAGACTACATTAATGTAAATCATGCAAATGAATGAGAGTATGGTTTAGAGTTGGTTTCCAAAATAGTTAAAGGCCAGTATAAGAATGCCACCAGAATACTTTTGGATCTATAATGTATTGACTGATAATACTGTTTCAGGCACTGCTGGGTTCTGAGACTATACTAGAGCCATAGGTTCACTAAACTCCCTTAAAGGGTTCACAGTCTAGTGCTTTTTAACTAACTGTAACACTGTGTTGACATGGTGAGCAAAAAGCACAGAAATGAGAGGATGTGTTTTTAGCCACGTCAATAACCTATGTAATCTGACTTGGTTTCTTTCTCCCCGCTTGGTACAGGAGAGTGTATATATCATACCTCGATAGTGTTCATTTCTTCCGTCCAAAATGCTTGAGGACTGCAGTCTACTATGAAATCCTTATTGGATATTTAGAATATGTCAAGAAATTAGGGTAAGCATGTTGATAAGAAATGCCTTTTTTTTACATTAGTGATTTAAAGTAACTACCACTATGGTATTATGGTAAGACATAGGTTAAAACATGCAAATAACATGACTTTTGTTTTTTGTTTTTTGTTTTTTTCCCTCAGCTTTGTTTTCCATCTAGTAGAACTATAACCTTAATTTTGTTGGAGATCCTTTGATATTACACCCAATTACACCCATCCCAGATTGATTTTTTTTTTTTTTTTTTTTTTTTTTTTTTTTTTTTTTTTTTTTTTTTTTTTTTTTTTTTTTTTTTTTTTTTTTTTTTTTTTTTTTCCAGTTAAGAAGTTAGGTACAGTTTGATTTGAAGGTTGATTGTTACTCACTTGGAGCCAGAACCTTGAACTTTGCGTTTGACCCTTTTCACCTGGGTATTGAAACAAAAAAACAAAGGTCTGGAGATAATAAAAATTTGTCAGACTGGTTCCTTACCTACTTTTTTTTTTTTCTTTTTTTAATTTTTTTTTAAACATTTTATTTATTTATCTTTAGAGGGGAAGGGAAGGAGAGAGGGAGAGAGGGAGAGAAACATCAATGTATGGTTGCCTCTCGTGCGTCCCCTGCCGGGAACTGGCCCGCAACCCAGGCATGTACCCTGACTGGGAATCAAACTGCGATCCCTTGGTTCACAGGCCCGCGCTCAATCCACTGAGCTACACCAGCCAGGGCTCCTTACCTTCTTTAAGGTACATATGTGCTTGAGAATATTCACCACCTCACCTCACAGGTTCTTAACAATGTGCATTTTGTTTAGCTTTCATGTTGAAATGGATCTGTTTTCCTTTTCATTGTCATTATGTGCAAATTTGGGGGTTTTGGATGCTCCAAGAATAACTGGCTTCCAGGAAACCTCTAAGAAGAAGCAGGCAGTGCGAGAGCCATTATTAGCGCTATGGGTTATGCCTAGTTCTGGCCTGAGAATTTTGATTTGATACTGGATTGTATTGTGTTGTCCTTGCAGGGAAGTTACTGGTTTCTTTATTGACTTTGCCTTGTAGTTTAAAGTGTGGCGTTCTTCTTAGATTGGATGATCATTTCTCTTGAATGTTTCTTCTCTTTGTGTTGTTAGTTATACCACAGGGCATATCTGGGCGTGTCCCCCCAGTGAAGGAGATGACTATATCTTCCATTGCCATCCTCCTGACCAGAAGATACCCAAGCCCAAGCGCCTGCAGGAATGGTACAAAAAGATGCTGGACAAGTCCGTATCAGAGAGGATCGTCCACGACTACAAGGTTGGGATGGGTGGGGGAGTGGGAGTTTCCTAAGCCTCCTGCTCTGTGTTCTGTCACTTAACTGTCTCAAAGATCTTCTTTTCTCACTCCTTCCATGTAATTGATAAAATTATGCTAATTCGGTAAAATGTTTTTATTTTGCCTGAATTAGTAAGATGAAGTGCACCTGACAAAATGTTTATTGCTCAGTCTAGTCAGTTGAGTATTATCAATGTAAAATATTTGTTTCTATAGTCAAGACTTTTTTAAAGTAAGAAAAACTAGCCTTTCAAAGAGTCTTAGACCGACAAATTTCTGTTTTAAAGGTATGGTTAATAAAAATGTATTCTTAATAGCCGTTTTGATTTTAAGTTCTCATGAAAAGAACTGATTTTTTTTAATTGTTCAGGTACAGTTTTCTGCCTTTTACCCCCATCCCATCCCACCCCCCTGAACTGCTGAATTTCTTACCTGTTTTTACTCTTGGAGAGGAAATTATCAGCTGGGTGTTTTCCCGGCAGCACAACGGATCACTCTGTAGCCATACAGTTTCCGATATTTATAGTTTGGCTTGTGATGAACAGATTTCTCAGTGAAAGTTGCTGGAACTCCAAGGATGGGTCAAGGCAAGCCTCGCACTGTGCTGCCTCTGTCATCAGGAGTGGTAAAGGCCATGTGTAAATTATGATGCCTCTGCCATTGGTCCTGGCAAGATCACTTGGTTATATGAAGGCAGAAAATCTTCCTGCCTTTGTGGGTAGAGGAAAGGCAAAAACCAGAAATACTGGCTTAAGACGGCCTTTTTTACTATTTATGGCACTAAATACTAAATATCTTCCCAGACGTGGTACTTAGATACAACATTCTCTGCCACCATTTTAGAAGATATTTTAATCCTTGGTGTTTCATGTATCCATTAGCTATGACTGCTGCTTCTATATAGTATAAATGCTTTTTTTTTTTTTTGATAGAAATTTCAATTTGTACATGGATGTTTTCACAGGATATTTTTAAACAAGCTACTGAAGATCGATTAACAAGTGCGAAGGAATTGCCCTACTTTGAAGGTGATTTCTGGCCCAATGTTCTGGAAGAGAGCATTAAGGAACTGGAGCAGGAGGAGGAGGAGAGGAAGCGAGAGGAAAACACCAGCAATGAAAGCACAGATGTAAGGGCTTTTTATTTTCCTTTCCAACTTCTACCTTGATTCTTGTCTGTAATCCAGAGGTGAGCTGAAACCTCAGCTTGGTCTTAAAGCTCTTAGGTGTGAACGAGCTCTTTAAATTGGGCAAGAAATGTTGGCTAAGTTACTGAGGTTCTACCTCTGTGGTTTTAAACCTTTTTAGCATCAAAACACCTTTGTAAATAGAATCCTGATTTCCAGTATGGAAACGTGGTGGAAACAGAAAGGAACCTCTGAATATTAGTTTGTGTAAAGGTCCAGATACGGATATTTTGGGCCTTGTGGGCCATATATCATCTTTTTTGTTTTTAACACACTTAAGTGGAACAACAAAACTGACATTTCTCTCTGTATTCCCCTCTCTCTCTAAAATTAATAAATAAATTTTTTAAAGAATTCTTCATAGCCTTGTCATTTTAAATTTTTTGATAGTTTGGGAGTAGGCCCATAAAATTCTAGAATGTGAGTGGAAACGAATGAATGCAAGTCAACTCACCACTTCATGCATCCTTCGCTGCCACACACTGCCACCTTCCCCATCCTCAATTCTGGGATAAGATTGTTTGATCTGAGAGGTCTCCAAACTACAGTGCTCTTCTGGCCACAGAGCTGAGGCTGTTGTGGTCTTAACGAAGGGTCTTAGTATAGGGATTCTTCACTAGGAGATAACTAATATTTTAAATAACAGCTTAAAAATAAAGAGGGTGAGCAGAGAGCAGTTGGTGGAAGGTATAATATGAACTTTAGTTTCAAAGAAAGAGGTCTTTTTGCCATTTGTATTACTCAAATCACTTCCTAACAAAACATTTTTTCTCTCCTTTGTGCTATCCTGCAGGTGACAAAGGGAGACAGCAAAAATGCTAAGAAGAAGAACAATAAGAAAACCAGCAAAAACAAGAGCAGCCTGAGTAGGGGCAACAAGAAGAAGCCAGGCATGCCCAACGTGTCCAATGACCTCTCGCAGAAACTATACGCCACCATGGAGAAACACAAAGAGGTAAGGCGGAGCCTTCAAGAGTGGGCGAAAAGCGGGTTGGTGCTTACGACCTGAGCACCATATTGGAAATTCAGAAGGAAGGCATCACTTGAATAAGAAAGAAGAGGGTGGCTAGAGTGGGTGCTAGGAACAGGAAATGATACAGTCTGTCTGTCTGTCTCTCTCTCTCTCTCTATTTTTGCACCTATTATAAATAGCGATGGTGTTAGATTGTTGCTTACATCATTATGGACTGCAATGAACAATGGTGGCCCCATAAGATTATAATGAAGCTGAATAATTCCTATCACCTATCAGTGTCACAGCCATTATAATGTCACACATAGCACAGCACATTACTTACAGTTGTGGTGTGCTCGTGTAAACAAACCTAAGGTGCTTCCAGTCATATAAAAGTATAACACATAACCATTACAATGGCAGGTTATACGAGGTCTATTCAGAAGGAATCCAGCTATGTAATAAGAAAAATAGAGACATTTATTGAAGAACATACAAGACATAAGAAACATTGTACACAGGACAGTGACACCTCAGTCCCCTTCAAAACAGGCACCTTGGAACCTCACACAGTTCTCCCAATCACCAGCAACTTCCCCATTTGTATTTTCCTGAATCTCATTGAAGGTCTGAAATCTTTTCCCTTTCAAAGGTGATTTTAGTTTTGGGAAAAAGCCAGAAGTCGCAGGGCACCAAATTTGGGCTGTAGGGAGCTGGGTCACCTGGATGATTTGATGTTTTGGAATTTAAAAATAACCTTTGTACCATACATGATGCATGAGAAGATGCATTGTTGTGATGAAGCTGCCAATCACCAGTTGCCCATAGCTGGGTCCCTCTGAATCATCCGAATAGTTTCCACAGAAGAATGTTCAAGCTTAACATAAAATTTGATCCAGATTCATTGCTCTACTCAGTCATTTTGAATGCAACAGCCACACGGTACATGTGCTCACTCAATGGTATCTACCGTCCCCACTGACTAGTACAGTGAAGTTGTCATTGTTCACACATACACATTCCAGTCGACTCTCCTTGGCTTGCCAGGTTACATCGATGTTGCACAAACCACTCTTGTTAAATGAACAGTGGCTGGGCTTTCTCTGAACAGAACTTGTGCACCACCTGTCTTTGCGTGATGACTTGCACACAATGACTAAGTCACCTGATGACACATTTTGTAGAACCTTTCCCAGTTGTGAAGCCACACATGACTGTATTTTAAAACCATAAGCATAGTGTATCTGTGGGTGTGTCTGTCCATTGTACAGGAGATGGGCTGTTGGATATTTTTGCTGTTTGGTTTTAAACCAAGCTCCTTAGAATGCCATTGGTCATTCCAGTTTTTTATAACAAAACTTGGGCAAAACCAGATAATAAAAATGTTGACCTTTGGCCTTCCTGAAAGTGAATTGAGAAGGGGAGAGAATTAAAGGAAAGTTAAACTTTTGTAATTACACTTGTAACCTCTTCTCAAAAAAGTTAAAATTCTGAATTAGTTCATTATTTATGTATTTGTTGTTGTGGGGTGTGTTGGGGCTTTTTTCCTTTCAAACATCATTGGTGAGATGAGAAGTCTTAAAGGATTATTCATGCCCAATTTTGAACATCTCAGTTCAACTCTGTTCAGACATCACAATCAAGTTCTTCTTAAGAAATGCTGTGGAGAGGGAGCTGAAGGCTTAAGTATGGCATTAGAACCAAATTAATGAAGCAGTCTTCAGGAGAGAAGTAGTTGTGGCAAAGCCCTTTTCCAGAGAGTTATTTCTTGTAATGGTGCATAACTTACTAAAAGCTTTTCGGAGGGTCATTTTCCATACACCAGTGCTCTGCGCCCCCTGCCTTTACTGTTGAAGCCTAACAAGCTCAGGGCAGCAGGCTAGCTTACAGTGATAGAGGCCTCTTACCTCAGCCACGCTGAGATGGAAGGCTTCCTCAGTTCTCATGGGTGCCAATTTAGATGATAATCACTGGCTATTTAGAGCGCTATATAGGTTACATAACAGAGCAATCGGAAAAGGGCCTACTGTGATGGATTTTACTTAAATAGTGAATACGTTTGTGACTTTGTTTAGTCTGAAGATGTAGGTAGTAGTCACCTGTTAGGAAAAAGACAGTATGGTGCCGATTTAGGTTAATTTCAGGTATCATACCTGGGGAGCGACCTAGAGGGAATCAGACACGTTGGCTGGAGGGGTGGCTGTGGTGATTTCCTAGGGAGTCACCAGATGGTTTTTGTTTGCCTCTGTTTTGAATGAGTTAGGCATTCTCCACTTGTTACATCAGTGCCTCTGTGTCACATTTTCAGGCTCTTTTTCTTGCTTTATCAGTGCTTCCTGTGAGCCTCAGTCTGAAACCCAATATCCTTACAAGGTCAAACCACCCATCCAAGTCCTCCCTTGATGCTTTTAAATTCTGGCATGTGTTTCATATGTGTCTGTATTCAGTGTGTGCTCTCTCCTGTCCTGTGTTCTTTTTCTAGAAATGTATCTTATCTGAAAAGACTCTTGTTTTATGCAAACATTGCTTCCCAAGTATATTTTTAAGTCTTACTGCAGTTCACACAGGTTTTCAGTCTCTGAAAAACCAGTAGACTGTAGAAAGCGATACAACACTTGCTCACAATATCCTGATCTCGTGAAGGTACCAATTTATATTTTATTAAGTTACAAAGAGTTTATAGTTTATATATGCATTAATTTCGAGTACATACTCATATATACCAGCTTCCTGTTGCAGCCTTTCTCCTAATGGATATGGGAATTAATGGTTATTGGGTGTTTTCAAACTTTGGTGAACAAAAGCTTTGCTGCTTCCACAGCAAGGCATAAGGTGGTTTTCCAGGGGGTGGGGATGGTTTGGTTTTTGGTTGGGTTTGGGGGGTTTTTTTTGTTTTTCATTTTTTCCCCCCAAACTTAAAGGAAAGTTGTGTGAAGGACCCCTTTCCACACCCTTCATTTGGAGTCAGCAGTTGTTAACATTTTGCTACATTTTCTGTGTCTCTTCTGTTTCAGCAAGTACCTTCTAAGAAAGAAGACAGTACCTGCATGGCCAGACTATGGTTTTGTTTTCAGGAAACTTAGCCCAGTGTCACCATCTCACATTTGGTCCTAATGGGCTCCAGTCAAAGAGTCTGTGCCAGGACAAATCGCCATGCCTTAGTTCCTGGCCTTTCTTTTAGAGCACAGGCCAATTGTTTTTGAGAATGTCCCTCTTTTTGGCTTTGTCTGATTATTTTCCCTTATAGTTAGATTTAGATTAAACCCCAGATTGCCTCTTAAAAGTACACCTCTGAGGCACAGTGTCCACTGTCTATGAGCTGTACCTGACCTGTTCCATTCTTATTTTGAAGGCATTCTTGAAGGAGGTAGAAAAGATCAGATGTAGATTTTAGGCCTCCTTCAGTCTCAGAGAAGAGCCTGGAGACACGTGAAGCAGGAGGGGGGCTATATCACTCACTCAGTGTTCATCGGCCTCACAGGCGTCCAGTCACACTCACCTGTCTGCTGTTACTGATCCAGCACAACGCGGTGCTCTGGTTTGAGTCAGAATGAGCACGTCTGTTTTGCAGGTCTTCTTTGTCATCCGTCTCATTGCCGGCCCTGCCGCCAACTCCCTGCCTCCCATTGTGGATCCTGACCCCCTCATCCCCTGCGATCTGATGGATGGGCGGGATGCCTTTCTCACCCTTGCAAGAGACAAGCACCTGGAGTTCTCATCCCTCCGAAGAGCCCAGTGGTCCACCATGTGCATGCTGGTGGAACTGCACACCCAGAGCCAGGACCGCTTCGTCTACACCTGCAATGAGTGCAAGCACCATGTGGAGACGCGCTGGCACTGCACTGTCTGCGAGGTAGGCCCCAGGTGGCAGGGAGGGGAGGGCATCAGAGGGTGCCAAGTGCCAGTGATGAGTGCTAGAAGGCAGGTAAGCAGGGCCTGGCCTTGTATTTGAGTGGTAGAAGTAAAGGGGCTTTCGAGCGCAAGCAGAATATGTAAAGTTTTTTTTAATGACTTCAGCCTTAGGGAGTTGACCTGTACCTACTTTCTGTTTTCCCAGGATTATGATTTGTGTATCACCTGCTATAACACTAAAAACCATGACCACAAAATGGAGAAACTAGGGCTCGGCTTAGATGATGAGAGCAACAACCAGCAGGCTGCAGCCACCCAGAGCCCAGGAGACTCTCGCCGTCTGAGCATCCAGCGCTGCATCCAGTCTCTGGTCCATGCCTGCCAGTGCCGAAATGCCAATTGCTCCCTGCCCTCCTGCCAGAAGATGAAACGGGTTGTGCAGCACACCAAGGGTTGCAAACGGAAAACCAATGGAGGGTGCCCCATCTGCAAGCAGCTCATCGCCCTCTGCTGTTACCATGCCAAGCACTGCCAGGAGAACAAGTGCCCTGTGCCGTTCTGCCTAAACATCAAGCAAAAGCTCCGGCAGCAGCAGCTGCAGCACCGGCTCCAGCAGGCCCAGATGCTCCGCAGAAGGATGGCCAGCATGCAGCGGACTGGTGTGGTGGGGCAGCAGCAGGGCCTGCCCTCCCCAACTCCTGCCACTCCAACCACGCCAACCAGCCAACAGCCCACCACCCCACAGACACCCCAGCCCCAGCCCCCTTCTCAGCCTCAGCCCACCCCACCCAACAGCATGCCACCCTACTTGCCCAGGACTCAAGCTGCTGGCCCTGTGTCCCAGGGTAAAGCACCAGGCCAGGTGACCCCTCCAACGCCCCCTCAGACTGCTCAGCCACCCCTTCCAGGGCCCCCACCTGCAGCAGTGGAAATGGCAATGCAGATTCAGAGGGCAGCTGAGACACAGCGCCAGATGGCCCACGTGCAGATATTTCAAAGGCCAATCCAGCACCAGATGCCCCAGATGACCCCAATGGCCCCCATGGGTATGAACCCACCTCCCATGGCCAGAGGTCCCACTGGGCATTTGGAGCCAGGGATGGGCCCCACTGGGATGCAGCAACAGCCACCATGGGCCCAAGGAGCATTGCCTCAGCCCCAGCAGCTACAGTCTGGGATGCCAAGGCCAGCCATGATGTCAGTGGCCCAACATGGTCAGCCTTTGAACATGGCTCCCCAACCAGGATTGGGCCAGGTGGGTGTGAGTCCTCTCAAACCAGGCACTGTGTCTCAACAAGCCTTACAAAACCTTCTGCGGACTCTCAGGTCTCCCAGCTCTCCCCTACAGCAGCAACAGGTGCTCAGTATCCTTCATGCCAATCCCCAGCTGTTGGCTGCATTCATCAAGCAGCGGGCTGCCAAGTACGCCAACTCAAATCCGCAGCCCCTCCCTGGGCAGCCTGGCATGCCGCAGGGCCAGCCAGGGCTGCAACCCCCTACCATGCCAGGTCAGCAGGGGGTCCACTCCAATCCAGCCATGCAGAACATGAACCCCATGCAGGCGGGCGTCCAGAGAGCCAGCCTGCCCCAGCAGCAACCACAGCAGCAGCTCCAGCCACCCATGGGAGGGATGAGCCCTCAGGCTCAGCAGATGAACATGAATCACAACACCATGCCGTCACAGTTCCGAGACATCTTGAGACGACAGCAGATGATGCAGCAGCAGCAGCAGGGGGCAGGGCCAGGAATCGGCCCTGGGATGACCAACCACAACCAGTTCCAACAACCCCAAGGAGTAGGCTACCCCCCGCAGCAGCAGCAGCAGCAACGGATGCAGCATCACATGCAACAGATGCAACAAGGGAACATGGGACAGATGGGCCAGCTCCCTCAGGCCTTGGGAGCTGAGGCAGGAGCCAGTCTGCAGGCCTATCAGCAGCGACTCCTTCAGCAACAGATGGGGTCCCCTGCTCAACCCAACCCCATGAGCCCGCAACAGCATATGCTCCCAAATCAGGCTCAGTCCCCACACCTACAAGGCCAGCAGATCCCTTCTTCTCTCTCCAATCAAGTGCGCTCTCCTCAGCCTGTCCCTTCTCCACGGCCACAGTCTCAGCCGCCCCACTCCAGCCCTTCCCCAAGGATGCAGCCTCAGCCTTCTCCACACCACGTCTCCCCACAGACCAGTTCTCCACATCCGGGACTGGTGGCAGCCCAGGCCAACCCCATGGAACAAGGGCATTTTGCCAGCCCGGACCAGAATCCGATGCTTTCTCAACTCACTAGCAATCCAGGCATGGCAAACCTCCATGGTGCAAGCGCCACAGACCTGGGACTCAGCACCGATAACTCGGACTTGAATTCAAACCTCTCACAGAGTACACTAGACATACACTAGAGACACCTTGTAGTATTTTGGGAGCAAAAAAATTATTTTCTCTTAACAAGACTGTTTTGTACTGAAAACAATTTTTTTGAATCTTTCTTAGCCTAAAAGACAATTTTCCTTGGAACATGTAAGAACTGTGCAGTAGCTGTTTGTGGTTTAAAGCAAACATGCAAGATGAACCTGAGGGATAATAGAATACAAAGAATATATTTTTGTTATGGCTGGTTCCCACTAGCCTTTTTTCCCTTGTGTGTGTGGTTCAAGTGTGCACTGGGAGGAGGCTGCGGTCTGTGAAGCCACCCACATGCTCCTGCCTTGCACCTCCAATAGGTTTTATTATTTTTTTTAAATTAATGAAAATATGTAATATTAATAGTTATTATTTACTGGTGCAGATGGTTGACATTTTTCCCTATTTTCCTCACTTTATGGAAGAGTAAAAAAAGAACATTTCTAAAACCAGAGGACAAAGGGGGTTAATGTTACTTTAAAATTACATTCTATATATATATAAATATATATAAATATATATTAAAATACCAATTTTTTTTCTCTGGGTGCAAAGATGTTCATTCTTTTTAAAATGTTAAAAAAAAAAAAAAAATTTCTCTTTCCTCCCCTCAAGTCAACTTTTGTGCTCCAGAAAATTTTCTATTCTGTAAGTCTGAACGTAAAAACTTCAAGTATTAAAATAATTTGTACATGTAGAAAGAAAAATGACTTTTTCAAAATATACAGGGGCAGCTGCCAAATTGATGTATTATAATACTGTGGTTCTGTTTCTTGGAAGAATTTTTTTCGTTATTTTTACATCTAACAAAGAAAAAAATGAAAAAGAGGGTAAGAAACAATTCCAGTGGGATGATTTTAACATGCAAAATGTCCCTGGGGTTTCTTCTTTGCTTGCTTTCTTCCTCCTTACCCTGCCCTCCCCACCCAACACACACACACACTTTCTGTAAAACTTGAAAATAGAAAGCAAAAACCCTCAACTGTTGTAAATCATGCAATTAAAATTGATTACTTATAAATATGAACTTTGGATCACTGTATAGACTGTTAAATTTGATTTCTTATTACCTATTGTTAAATAAACTGTGTGAGACAGCTAACTTCTGTTGTCACATCTTTGTCTCAGAAGGCATCAGTTTAAGTCCCCTATGCATAGAGGTCAGGGGAAAAAGCAAAAGCACTAGCTTATAGCCTCCCTAAATAGATCCACGAATTTACGAATAGGCTTTGGTAAATGTCTCCAAAGTTCAGAGGAAAATACTACAAGTAGAAGCCAGATGTCAGTTTTATCAATTTGAATTGATATTAATTAGCCTTTAACATCTTGCTATGGGACCTTCTTACATGGTCCCCTGTAGATGACCTCATGGTCCTCCAATTGACCTTACCTTACAGGGATGAAAATGAGCTCCTCAGTTACCTAGTATCTTCAAACAGCAATATTTAAGCCTAGGGCTACAATACGTCCCTCTTCTTATCACACTTGATTTTTCCTAAGTGCCAACCAAGGTCGGTGCAGGTGGAGGGGACATGAAATAGGAAAAGGAAGTGCAGAAATAAGACCTGTAAAGCTAAGAGAAAGATTAATTAGTGAGTCCAGTACTTCTCCAGCGATTAAAAGAGTAGATTGCTGGTCTTCCCTCCAACTTCATATTAATTACATTGGCCACGAACAAGTGTGAAAACTAAGAATGCTGTTTGGGCATCATTTGGTGGGTCTTGTTTTGTCATAGAGCTTTACACTATACACAATAGTCTGCTGAGGGCCAGAGAGGAAGTCCAGTAGAGTTGTTCAAACTCCTTTTTTTTTTCTATTTTTATATTATCTCATCAAAAATTACCAGTATCTTAATGTGAAGTGAACTTGCACAATTTCATTTATTTTTAGAGAGGGAAAGGAGGAAGAAAGAGAAACATCAATGTGTGGTTGCCTCTCACATACCCCCTACTGGGGACCTGGGCTGCAACCCCAGGCATGTGCCCTGACTAGGAATTGAACCCGCAACCCTTTGGTTCACAGGTTGGCGCTCAGTCCACTGAGCCATACTAGCCAGAGCTTAAGTATTTTTAGAGCCCACCCTAGAAAAGGTATCAGGCACACTCCTGCCTCAGGTCAGTGGTCCAGCAGATGCACATGAAGCGCTTATGTTTTGTGCCAGGCCAGAAAGCACACATGGACAGGATGTAGCCCTACCCTCAAGCCATTGGGAGATCCAGAAAAGATAAATGATGCTGAAATGGAAACTGTTAGAAGATATTAACAGGAATGAGATTCAGCAAGCAGGGGGAAAACCTGGCCAATGAAAACTGGGAGTTTCTGGGAAGGATAGTATTTCAACTGGACCTTGGAAGGGAAATGGATAGGAACAAATGGAGGAGCGAGGAGGAACCCTGCCCCCTCAGCCCCCTCCCCCCAGAAGAGTGCAGGATAAGGTCCTGTTCAGGAAAGCGCTCCGATCCACTTGGCTGAGGCCAGATTGTAGAAGATGGCACCTGTTACAAGGAGGCCCACCTTTTCCTTTCTGTTACTAGGGGCCCAAGATTGATCTGAGCCCCCAAAAGGAAATTTTACCCATTTTCAAGCAGTAAATTCCCAGCTGTTAGAGCTCTAGCCTCTGACTAGACCTCTAGGCCAGAGTGTTAGACCACATTCCACTGCAATATTGTAAGGAACTGAAGGCCAAACACTCAAATGGGGAAGAGGAAGAAAGCTGTCCTTGCCCAGACCAGAGGTAGTCCTAGGGAAGGACAACATACAGATGATTCTAGAGTCTGGGATACAAGAATCTGATCTCAATACTATCCAAGTGAAAAAGCTGGGAAGAGCTAGAAGCCACAAGTCTCCAACTGGGCTGTTTCTAACATCAAACCTGGGGTCCAGCAGTGTCCCACGGGCTCTTATTGACTTAGCTTACTGAATCCACCACAATAGCCCCGAATGAGAGAGGAGAGAACTACAGCTCCAGTGAAACAACTTGGTCAAGATTGCACAGCCAATCAAGTCAAAGTTCTGTTGGGCTCCAAACCCTTTCTTTTCCATAATCTTTGTCTTCCATGCTGTAGAGAAGCCCTAGTGACGGCTGCAAATTAACTAATACATAGGACGTGCGTCCTGTCCCAAGCAAATTCAAAACACAGACTAAAAACTGAAAGGAGGAAGGGGACTGTGGAATCAAAGTTAAACTCTCCAGGCTTCTTTTACAACCAAGGAAACTGATCTCCAGACAGAAGGTTTCCTGGAATGTTATGTTCATGATGATGTCACTTTAGTTAAAGAGCACATAGGCATCAAAAAGAATAAAATAGGGAGAGAAGATGGCAGCGCAGTAAGAGGATGCACATCCCTCTTCCCCCTTCACACAGGTGATAAACCAGGCCAAATTTCAATGGAGCACAGCAAACAGACACCAGAAACACAGCATATTTGAAAACAGGTGATCAAAAATTGCAGTGGACATTGAAAAACCAGACGGTAAGGAGAGTACTCCAGCAGCACGGAGACCAGGGTGGGGGCTGAGATCCCGGGCCAGTGCTGGCCATAAGACTCTAGGGAGGGAGCTGGGTCAACCGCTCCCTGATCAGCCAAAAAAGGGTCTCGGCAGCAGCACCGGGATAAACCTGGTTGCTTGAAATCTCAGAGAGGAGTTAAGATCTCATAGCCCTGGGAGGACTGAGCGTTGGAGCTCGCACTTTTGAGACCACTGAGAGACCCGTGGTGCTGCAGTCGCTGGGCGCCTCTATGGTCTCTTGGCCCCTGCGCAAGTGCTCACGCCAGCAGGGAGCAGCGATACGGTCTCTGGGCGCCATCACACCATCGCACCATCACGCCATCAGAGACCTGAGTGGGCTGCTGGGAGATCTTAGACACCGGTGTGCAACCTGTGTGGGGGTCGATCAGTGCTCACAGGACAGTTGGCACCTGTGCAAGGGAGGCTGAAAGATCATCGGCGCTTGCACGTGCGACCACAGTTGGCACCTGCCACCGCAGGAAACACACCTGAGACCCTGTGCGGAGAGACTTGGGCTAGCTCTGAGGACAGCAGGCCAAAGAAAAGTGAGTGCTGAACAAGGAAAAAAACAATACAGTCACCCCTCGGCCACTGTAGTCATCAAGGCTAGAAAAACCAGCTTGGTAAGACTGATAACAGCAAGAATTGGCGGTTTTGGTATATTTTGTTTTTTTTATTTTTTGTGTGTGGGTTTTTTTTCTCTCTTTGTTATTATTAATTTTTCATTATTTTGATCTTTTTTACCCCTCAACTCCTTTTTGCTTCTCATTACTTCTTTCTTGTTTTACTCCTTCTTCCTTTCTTTCCAAGCTTATCTCTTCTTCCTTTCTTTTTTCTTCTTTTCTTTTTCATTCTGCTTTTCTTTATTCTCTTTTCATTTTTTTATTTCCTTTTCTTTCTTTTCTTTTTTTCCTTTCCTTCTCTTTTCTCTTTTTAAACACATACGAGTGAGACAAAAAGAAAAGAAAAGAAAACAAAACAAAACAAAAAATGCGGAACTGTGGAAAGACCAGAGTCGGTCCCAAAGAGGGGGCATTTAAACAGCTGAGACACTGGAAGCCGTGAACACCAGGATACTCAAAGGACACAGCACCACTGACTTGCACAGGCATTCTACCACAGAAGTTCATACCATAAACCCAGGGAACCAGAACAAATCAATTTAAGAAGCTGAGGCTAACAAGAAGAGTCTCACAAACAATGGGAAGACAAAGAAACAATCCCCAAACAAAAGGAAAGGAGGAAGCCCCAGAAAGAATGCTAAATGAAATGGAGGCAACTCAACTATCAGATTTTGAGTTCAAAGCAATGGTTGTCAGGAAACTCCAAGAGCTCTCAATGAGCTACCAAAAACTACAGGGAAGCTACGAGAAACTCACTGCAAACTATATTAACATGAAAAAGGAAATAGAAACTATCAACAAGGGCCAAGAGGAAATGAAAAATACAATTTCTGAACTGAAGAACACAGTGGAAGGAATGAAAAGCAGAATCGATGAAGCAAAAAATCGGATAAGCAAGTTGGAGGACCAAGTAGAAAAAAGTATCCAGAAAGAGCAAGAAAAGGAAAAAAGGCTCAGAAAAAATGAAGAGGGATTAAGAGGAATACAAGACAATATGAAACGTAATAATATCCATATAATAGGGATATCAGAGGGAGAAGAAGAAAAGCAAGGGACAGAAAACCTATTTGAAAAAGTAATGATGGAAAACTTCCCAAATTTGATGAGAGAAAAAGTCACACAAATCCAGGAATCACAGAAAGTCCCAATCAAGAGGAACCCAAAGAGGCCCACTTCAAGACACATCATAATTAAAATGGCAAAATTCCAAGACAAAGAGAGAATCTTAAAGGCAGCAAGGGAGAAAAAGGAAGTAACATACAAGGGAGCCCCGATTAGGTTAGCATCCGACTTCTCAATGGAAACACTCCAAGCCAGAAGAGAATGGCAAGAAATATTCCAAGTAATGAGAACCAAAGGCCTGTAACCAAGACTACTTTACTCAGCAAGGCTTTTAATCAAGATAGAAGGCCAAATAAAGAGCTTCCCAGACAAAAGAAGTCTAAAAGAATACACCTCTACCAAACCAGCTCTGCAAGAGATACTAAAGGGCCTGCTTTAAGGAGAGGAAGGAAAGGAGAAAGGGAGGAAGAAGAACACAGGTACAAAAATGGCAATGAATAAGTACCTATCAATAATAACCTTTAACATAAATGGATTAAATGCTCCAATCAAAAGGCATAGAATAGCTGAATGGATAAGAAAGCATGACCCACACATATGCTGCCTACAAGAGACCCACCTCAGGACAAAAGACCTACACAGACTCAAAGTGAAGGGCTGGAAACAAATTTTCCAAGCAAATGGACAGGGAAAAAAAAGCCAGGGTAGCAATACTTATATCAGACAAAATAGACTTCAAAAGAAGAGCCATAAAGAGAGATCCAGAAGGTCACTTCATAATACTCAAAGGAAGAATCCACCAGGAAGACATAAACATTGTAAATATATATGCACCCAACATAGGAGCACCTAAATACATCAAGAAAATCTTAGAGGACTTCAAGAAAGATATTGACAGCAACATACTTATAGTAGGGGATTTTAACACCCCACTGTCAAAAATGGACAGCTCTTCTAAACAAAATATCAACAAAGATATTGTGGCATTGAACGATACCCTAGATAAAATGGACTTAACTGATATATATAGAGCCCTTCATCCCAAAGAAACTAAATACACATTCTATTCAAATGCACATGGAACATTCTCAAAGATAGACCACATGATAGGTCATAAAACTAACCTCATCAAATTCAAGAAAATTGAAATCATACCAAGCATTTTCACTGACCACAAGGGACTGAAACTAGAAGCCAACCCCAAGGGGAAAAACACAAAGTCCTCAAAATCATGGAGTTTGAATAGCATGTTATTAAACAATGAATGGGTCAAGAATGAAATTAGGGAGGAAATCAAAAAGTTTCTGGAAACAAATGAAAATGAACTCACAACAACCCAAAACTTATGGGACACAGCAAAGGCAGTCCTCAGAGGAAAGTTCATAGCAATACAGGCCTACCTAAAAAAGATAGAAACATCTCAAACAAACAACTTAACTCTACACCTACAAGAACTTGAGGATCAACAGCAAAGACAGCCCAGAGCAAGTAGAAGGAAGGAAATAACTAAGATCAGAGCAGAATTAAATGACATAGAGACTAAAAGCACAATTCTAAGGATCAATGAATCCAGGAGCTGGTTTTTTAAAAAGATAAACAAAATTGACAAGCCATTAAGCAGGCTCATCAAGAAAAAAAGAGAACCCAAATAAACACAATCAGAAATGAAAGAGGAGAGATTACAACTGACACCACAGAAATACAAAGGATTGTAAGAAACTACTATGAAGAACTGTATGCCAAGAAATTTGAAAACTTAGGTGAAATGGACAAGTTTCTAGAAAAATATAATCTCCCAAAACTCATTGAAGAAGCAGAAAGCCTGAACCGACCAATAACAGCAGATGAAATAGAAGCAGTAATCAAAAAACTCCTGACACACAAAAGCCCAGGACCAGATGGTTTCACAGGACAATTTTACAAAGCATTTAAGGAAGAGCTAACCCCTATCCTTCACAAACTTTTCAAAAAAATCCAAAATGATGGAAGACTCCCAAACTCTTTTTATGAAGCCAGTATCATTCTAATCCCCAAACCAGATAAAGACATAACAAGGAAAGAAAACTTCAGGCCCATATTGCTGATGAACATAGACACTAAAATCCTCAACAAAATATTGGCAAACCGCATCCAACAATACATTAAAAAGATCATACATCATGACCAAGTGGGATTCATCCCAGGGATGCAAGGATGGTCCAACATACGCAAATCAGTAAATGTAATACATCACATAAACAAAAGCAAAGACAAAAATCACATGATCATATCAATAGATGCAGAAAAAGCATTTGATAAGGTACAGCACACATTTATGATAAAAACACTCAGCAAAGTGGGAATTGAGGGAGCATTCCTTAACATAATAAAGGCCATATATGAGAGACCTACAGCCAACATCATACTCAATGGGCAAAAACTAAAATCTTTTCCACTAAGATCAGGAACAAGACAAGGTTGTCCACTTTCACCACTTCTATTCAATATAGTATTGGAAGTATTGGCCACAGCGATTAGACAAGAAAAGGAAATAAAAGGCATCCAAATTGGAAAGGAGG